>JASXSY010002918.1:0-193565 GCA_034509805.1 Sipha maydis
GTATACCTTTATTTTTAATGTTACGATGTAAACAAAAAATATTTAAAATAAAATAAAGAAAAAGGAAAAAGAACAAGATTTTAAAAAAAAATTGGTCTGGATTTGCGAATTACAAAATGACACGTAAAATTACGTTACTAAAATTCTTTGTTCCTTTGCCAGAAAACACACTAGTAATATCATAATATAAAATAGGTAAAACGGGTCAAACCATTAATACTTTACTTTATAGTTTTTGTTTTGTCTATAAAAAATGCAAGAAAAAATAATGAACAGAAAAATATTTGTATAAAATATTTATAATATGATCTTAAGGTTACATCATGCGTACAGCACGTGATTCAATTATTATTGTTCATTTCAAAGGAAGTAGGTATGGCTGGATTATCTGCCAACAGAAGTTTGCAATTATTTCTTTTGAAAAAAGAGAAACAAATGTTTTTTTACATCTTTTTTTAAAAAAAAAAACATGTACATTTGTTGAAATTGATTTGTAATTATAATCTAATTTCTAAAATCCCAAGCAATCACACGTAAAAGGCAATACTTATATGTCATTCTAAATGAGATTTCACTTTAAACGCCTCTATGTCTTTTTCGGATATGTTTATCATTGTGGTCATGGATCATATGCGACATTAAAGAGTGCGAAAATAGCGCTTACCTTGCGATTCAAGGGACAATGATAATAATTGATTGAAATAATACGTGCATGTAGAATATCATGGTCAGTTGTTTAGCGGTTTCATATCAATAAGCTTATAAGTTTATAAAAATAAACTATTGTCTCGGAGCAAAGGTAAATCGTACTGGAAATGTTTCATGGTCCGTTTAGATACTTTCGAACGTAAAACAATTTTCGTTTCCGATCAAATTCCCGTGGTCTTTTATCGGCAATTGAAAAATCAACGAAAATACGTTCATCCGCGCAGTACACTTCAAACCCTTAGAGAGGAGTATTTTTCTCATCTCATCTCTGTCTTACTTTGAAGCGTCAAACTGTTCATATCTGGTGCATTCCAAATGATATCACGCGCGGTAATTGCTTTGGCCTATAGAATCCAGCGTAAGTGGTACGTGCTCGTATAAAAGACGTGTCAACTCAAATCGAAAAAAATAAAATAAAATAAATTAAAAATTTGTCTAACTTACCATATTTTTTATTTTTTTTAAATTTAAAGTCGCGTCTACTATAACGTCGTATAGATATTAATGGTGGTAACAGTAAGTATTAAAATTGAAAGAAAAACAATTAAAAAATATTATTTCACTAGCTTACACGGATGTGTTTCATCTCCAATTTTTTATTCTATTTATGATGTTTATGTTTATATGTGCATACATGGAAATGAATGTAAAATCATATTAAAATAGATTCCATCACTCCGTTCAGAATCTAAAAAATTTAAATCATTATTAATAATTTCCTCTTAGATATTCCTGTTTTCGTCTCATCAACTCGTAAAATATTCGACAGAATTTAAAAAAAAAAAAAAAAACAACAATCTGTTTAACAAATATTGAAGAGTCAAAACAATTGTTTATAACTGCTATATATTAGTATGTGAATCGCATGTTTCACTGTCCAACAACACGTGAGTCATACACCGCTATAACAATAAATAATAGATATTCAATTTGTCTACTTATTTGATAATACATATTTAAGTAGCACACATCTATGTTTTTATTGTGAGTATTTATCAAAGCAAAATACAATTTAGTAAAGTACACATGATTTTATAATTTAATTTATCGCGGGTTTGCGATTGTTTATTACGTTCTGTACTGGCGCAGTATTCCGATGTTATCCCTTGTAATAATCACCGTGTATTTTTCGATAAGCTGGAATGATAGCGTAGTTATACATAATATTTTTAATTACCATGATTAACCGTGCTTTTCGACAATAGCCAGATGTAAACCATTTGAAAAAAAAATACCTGACAGAATAATTATATTTTTCTTTTACGTTTAAATATTCGAACACCTATCACTAACCGTTCGAGCGTAATGCTTTTGTAGTAGGATACTCCTAGGAGTATAATATTTTTCGAGTATTTTTGACGAACTTTTGCGTTTTTGCTAATTGTTATCCAGAAACGTTTTTTTTTATTTTCCACATACTTTTTACTTTTTTTTTTTTTTTTGTATATTTGAATGAACGACGACATTTTTTTTCTGTATCTAGTCCCCTTTTACACATGTTATGCGATCGGATTATGATATTATAACCAGACTAAACATTTCTCCGCCATTAAACGCATTCATTATAAACACATGATGTACTCAACGTAACACGAGTTGTTTGAAAATCCTACGCAAAATATTGAATAAAATACCAAAATACTTTTCAAGTGCATTCACTTATGTAGAGAATTTATAAAAAAAAAAAAAAAAAATCAAAATAACAAAACCACCTTAAATCTAGTGTAATAGATATATAACTGGTAATCGAAATGCGAATACATAACTTGAAGTGCAAGGGAGCAAAAAATGATTTAAATCGTCTACTATAGGATTGAGCAAGTAAAAAAGAGGGATGAAAGTTTTTCGTTTGAAACTATCAAGAAATAGTGTGTCTGCCTGGATTTGAATTATCGATATACCACGAGATAACCGAAAATCGAATAGTTTACACCCGGTTTACTGGCGCAGGAAACTGGACGTTGCAATATACCTACATAGCAAACTCTTGCCAAACAACAGTAGCGAGACGCATTAACAAAACCGAAAAAAATGTAACCCGACCAATGGGAGTATTCACATGTGAAAGTAATGAATAAACAGTTGTGCATTTTTCCAGTGACGTTAATAACGGTCGATCGCATATCTCACCAAGTTTTTTGTACCGTAAAAATATGTAAGTTACACATTTTTTCGTCTCGCAATTAAGAAAAAGTTATTGGAAATCGATACACGTTTACATTTTATAATATGTTATTATATATCTGATATGACGTTATTAAAAAAAAAAAAGAAACACTGTAATAGAACACGAACAATTTAAAATGACGTAAAATCTTCGCTACGTACCTGCTATCGTTATTTGGCAAATTTTAATAATATGCACAAGGCTTGCATATAGTACGACGCTAACCATTATAACGAATTATTACTACATCTATACGACATATATTTTTTTTCGATCGAATTCGACAAAGAAAGAACCTATATACACTTAACGGCACGGTATGTGAACTCATTAAAGTAAATCACACGAGTGCGAAATGGTTCAGATGTTTTTCAGTGTTGCACTAACGTAAAAAAAACTTTTATGTCTACACGGATTTCACAGTAAAAGTAACAAAATTTTTACATTTCCATAACGACAGCGTCAGGAGGATACATGACGTTCATCATAATTATTGCGAGAGTGCTTTGTTCAGAGGAGTGTGCATCGCACATTATACACAAGCAGTAGTAATTTCAAAACACCGAGAACGGTGTTCCGTGCGAACAGCCGCGTTTATAATAAAATATTGCTACCCTTAGGTCATGGCTTAATTAGCCGGCGTTTAATGAACAACGAAACAGAAAATATATAACAATATTTGTCTACACAAATTAAAATGGAAAACTTGCAATTCAGCGAGAAAAAACGATAATATCTGTGTTAAAACCAACCGGTTCTCGGTTCGACATTGTACTAGATATGTTTGTTTCCGGGATAACATCGTATGCTTAATAGTTTTGAATCAAGTGTGTTCCATCCTGCAAATCAAAGAATCTACTTAAATAAATAAAACACGGTAGTAGATTTATACTCATCAAATTTTCAGTTTCCACTTAAAAATGTTCATTAAATATAAGATGCTTGATCGTTTGGAGTAAGTTATTATTTCAATATTGTCTAACGTGCATTTAATTCTAATAAATGTGTATTATTTTTTTTTAATTTAAAAATTACGTTTTATCAATTGACCATCGTAGAAGGTATCCTTTCACATAGTAGGTATAAAGAAAGATTTATCGATAAGTATGTAAATTGTTAACAAATAATAACATTTACGTAAACTACTTTACAAGCCCTCAGCAATTATTAATAACAAAATAAATTATTTTTGTAAACTATTGTAATTGATTACTAATAGAACACAAATAACGACCATAAAAATTGTGTTTTGTTTTACCATTGTGTACTTACAATTATTTACGTTTAAGTTTATAAACCATTACCGAGACGCGAGTTATTTGATATTGAAGTACAAAAATGTAAAACTATATAGAATATTGTTTATACACGCATATAAAATTTATTATCGTTACTGTATAAAATATAAGTTTTGAATAATTTGTAACCAAATGCGAAAGATTTGCAAAATAATCAAATATTTTATGCATAAAAAAACTTTCTGTGACTGGTGATTTTTATTTACAATATTTCCCGCTACCCATTATTTTAGTTTTTCATCTTACTATATTTTTATAAAATTATTTTTGCCACTTTTAGAATTGTTTTACATAATAATCTGTTCAGTTAAAAAATATAAAGTAATAATATTTATATAAATTAAATAAATTGACCAAAACTGAATTTTATTACGCTTACAGTTGACACTATAGTTGTTATTATCAACATCACAACTCCTTCTTGTGTTATAAATAAAATAAAAAAGTTTATACCCTTTTAAAAAAAAATAATTTTTTTTTTTTTTTATAAAGAATACTTAAATAATTTTATGCGAAAAAAAGAATTCGTGATTGCAGAGTTGAGATTATACACGAAAAAACAAGTTAAGATATTTAGTAAAAATCGTACAGTAAAAACCCACAAGCCAAAGATAATAAAGCAAAAAAAAAAAAAAAATACAATTTTTAAACTTATATAAAATTTAAAATTAACGCACACAAAAACGTTACACCTGCCCTAATTATTTACTCTGGAACAAAGGATTGAATATAATTGGGTAAGCCATAAACGTATAACGGTGAAGAGCTGATAGGAAAAATACGAAATCAAGCTTTATCTTATAACACATATATTGACTCATTATTGAGAGTTCTAGATGAGATAATAAATAATGCAGTAGGTATCTATAATTCTTAAACATACCTCCACTGTACAGCAAGATCTGCCTCAAAAAGGCGAATCATCGTTATAACAACCTAGATGCCTGTATGTAATTCTCAAGATAATTGTTAAATAGTTATAACGTCTAATAGAATTCATAATTTTTACTTAACACAAAACTTGCAAAACGTTCTTAATACATTTAGATGTAACATTCTCACAAATTAATAAGAAATATTTAATAACTCGGATAAAACTTAATAACTATATTGGTAATTATCATTAACACATAAACATCTACATTAAATTAAATTATAATAGTATGACATCAGCGGAGTTATGGTTAAAAAATATTCTCACAACATTTACAAAGTATAATTAACAGTTTTCCGACGATTGATATTGAATAATGCCAATGTATTCATTAATGTAGTTATTGTGTGGTTTACCACCACATTATTATTTTTAGTCTATAAGTGCTGCAGGTTCTTGCAAGGGGATATTTGAGGGGGGGGGGCGATGGGGCGATCACCCCCCCCCTGAGGCTCTGTTTTTTTTCTTCTATTTATTACTATAATATTTTCGTACTAGTATATATATAGTCATGCTTTATTATTTAATGCTTATTAGATTAAAAATTTGGTTAAGAAGTCAAATTGGACAGGAAAGATTAACTAATTTGGCACTGTTGCATGTACATCGCGATATAGAATTAGATGCATGGAAAATAATAGAGCCGGTTGCAAAATAAATAATTCGTTTTATAGAATAATTATAAATAATTACTTGGTGCTTAACTAATAGATTATAATTAGATTTTTATTATTATTATTCTTAACTAAAAGTTACATATTTGAATCTTTTGTTTGCATATAAATAATTTGTATGTATGAAATTTGCAGATCAAAATGACTTGATCAACAAGTTACTATGTTCACTTATAAATTAAAATTTAATAAATTGATATTGCGTATATTTGGTTTTTTGTAAAAAAAAAAAATATATACATATATATATATAATCAAAGTCAAACTCCCCTGAAAACAGGACAAGAGACGCCCTTATTATTGGTAACTAAAAATGTGTTAAGAACAAATTACAATTCAACTAAAGACAACAACAATTGGATAAACTACATCAAAATGACTTTAAATAATTTATATTCGATTATAATTCGTTCGAAGCAATCTAAACTCTTTCCCTTTCTCTTCTTTCCCCTAACATCTTTAACTCACCATCAGTTTATTGAAATTATTACACAGCAAACAGCAAGCAACGGGACACTATATAGTCAGTCTGAGTACACATTTACTTTTCGGTACTAAAATGCCTCCCTGGTGTACTCTTAACCTCTCCGGTGCTGAGATACGGTCGACATGTAATACATAGCAGTAAGTTTTGGTCCACCGTTATCGAACGACGAACTGTTCACGTGCTAAGCACACGGGAGGTACGAAACAAAAAAAATGCAATCTCAAAGATATATTGTTTTGCAAACACGCGGCGCTCGTTAAAGATTGTCGCGGGTAGGGAAAATCAAAATCAAATTGACAGATAGCTTTTATGTTTATGTAAAGAGTTTTATTTTTTATTTTTTTATTTTTTCGTTATCATCGTGATGACAATTTGACGTCCTTAACGGAGTACCGCGCTAGCGCTTCCATCCCGATGAATAATGGTGTGTCCGCTGAAAAGTAAATGAGGAAAAAACCGGAGAAACTGCTCTGGGTTTTCTTTTTGTCCCCGTTTCATTTTACGACTTAATGAGTCCATTCGACAACGTCTCTGAGTTAATAAATCCGTATCAATAAGGAGCACGAACATCCTTTCGTGTACACGCGTGCGTTTTTGAATTATGTTTTCTTTTCGATTCAACCGAAGAAAATCATTATTCCCGTATTGTAGTAACCGTATATACGTATAATGGATAGTGTATACAGCCACCATCGTGTACCATCACCACTTCGCAACACAACGCCCAGTAACGCTATATCGACACGATGATAGACCAACTGTGGAGAGTGGGAAAAAAATCGCCATCAATCTAAAGGCCACAACTCCTTTCAGGATTAAGATTAATTTTATTTATTTTATCGTTTCACGGTTGCGGGAGGCCGAACAAACTGCCTCTGAATGGCCATTTTTCCGGCAAATAATTTCGATGAATTATTTCTCCCACGTTTTCTATTTCAGAAACTCATCACTGAAATAGAACCGACACTCATCGCATTTGTATTTCAATCATATGCTTGTTAAATTCAATTTCTAAACCCATTAAAATTGTTATTATTTAACATACATGTATAAAAACAATGTTGTATTATATAGGTTTATGTAATAATCCGTGTATTACCATTGCTGAAATTAACGATAGTTTTAATTTTATTCTGTATAGTATATACAACTGAACATATGTGAAAATTGCATAAAAAATTAGTGCTTTCAAAGTCATGTACAAACATTTTAAAAGCTTAACTTAATATATGTCGTACTGATAAATTATAATCGTGTAAATCGTAAAATATTTCAATTTTAATTTACCGTTTATAAATGAAACTATCTGATTATAATTATCATTTTTATTTAGAAACATTTCAAAGTATTTCTATTTTAGTACTAAAATACTATTAAATATTTAATATTTTTATTTGTTTTAAAAAACTGATCGATTTCATTTATTTCATAAAGTAGTATGAATATTAAATATTAAATATATTCATATTCATTAAATTTTAATGAATATTTTTAAAAAGGAATTAATGGACTTAAATTGCATCATATTTTTGCTGTTATATAAATCATTAAACCATTTAAAATCTTTAAGTATTTCAAATGTGTGAGACAATTGCTTATAAAATGATTTTATATTACATTTAAAATAATTATAATTTATAAAATTGTAAAAGAATAATAGTTTTTTTCTTTTTTTTTAAACAATGGAAAAATATTTGAACCTTGTAAATTCTATACGTCACACACTTGGGATATTTTGAATTTCAAAACAATGTAAAATATATTTCTATACATTTAAGATATATTGTATATATATTTTATATTTAAGATTTTATATTGATATTATATACATATATAACAACTTGTATGTATACCTAATAAATATGTACATGATAATTTTAAACATTTGCTCACATAAAAATGTTTTTGTAAGCATGAAGAAAGACCTTTTTGACTTCAAAAGCGTCAGTCCTTTTTACTATGTAACTATATACAGCTATACACTCCAAACAACCAACGTGTTCGCTAAAAAAAAAAAATCGATTTTTTGTGAAATAAACAGGTAACAAATTATGTTTAAAGTTTAAACAAATATGCGATGTTTATTTTAACGATTTATGTATGTATTGCGAATCTACAGAAAAAAATATGCATACATATTACGGTGGTTCTTATTTTTAAAAGTCAAAAATGTTATCAGGACACTCTTCAATATTTATAAAAACCATAAAAAAATAATACTTAACAACATTTGGTCATTTTTGTTCAACTCTGAAATGTGCCACAATAAGTTCGAGGATTGCTTTTGAGGAATAGATAAATTATGCTTAAATTATATCATTATATTTAATAAATCTTAAAAAGTATTTTAATTTTTATCAGTACGTATAATAATTAATATTTGTTATATGTAATAATTATTAATATGTTTTATATAAATAATATATTAATAATTATTACATCATAATTAAGTTGTTTTATATAAATAATAACTTATATTATATTTCAAGCTATTTCATACTCAAAAAAAAACGTAACCCAATAAATTTTAATTACTGTTTCTCTAATATTAATCTACTTCGTTCCTCTCTAGTCAAAGACTTAGGTATACAATTCGACTCAAAATTGCTATTTAATACCCATATTTTAATTATCCAAAATAAAGCTCTATCCTTGTTTGGTATGATTAAACATAACTGCTCATAATTTAATGATCCTGTCACCTTCAAATGTCTCTATACTTATTTTATCCAATCTTTACTAGAATACGCACCGATAATCTGGGACAATAATAACATTGGTCACATTAATCAAATAGAAAAAGTTCAAAATAAAGTGCTTCGCTTTATATGTTATAAATGTAATATTGACAGAACTCCTCACAGTGGTTACAATAATATTCTACGATTATTAACAATAGATTCACTAAAAACTCGGAGAACAAATTTAACTCTTTTCTCTCAAAACTATTAAACAATGAAATTTATGATTCGTTCATATTAAGTATTATACATTTCAAAGTGCCTAACCATAACACTCGTAATAATCATTTATTTTATATTCATCCAGTCTCCCAAAGCTACATGTTAAATCACCCAATCAATATTTTTATGTCTTATGATAACAATCTTGATGATCATAATTTATTTTAGTAATTGTATTCTCATAATTTGTATTATCTTGTATATCATTGTTTATAATATATATATTTAGATATAAGGTATGACTTCTGTTCATTTTAAGTTATTTTTATATATTGTAACTGATGCTCAACTTATTGTAAATTACTATGGTTACTATAGTGTCACTAATGTAAATATATTTGAATTGAAAATAAACAAATAAATAACTATAGTTTTTATACACCATAAGTACAATTTAAATTAACATATTTATAGATATGTGAAAAATAAACTACAATGGGCAACTTAAAACTAATAAAATATAATAATATCGTTTGTATTATTTTGTCATTCAGATTTTGTTTATTTATTTTAGGTATGTCCACTTTATTAAAGAAGAAATTGTTTTTGGTTTTCGTTCGTAGTAATTATAAAATAATTACCTTTAATGAATTTAACTGATTTTCTGCACTGGCATTGACTAATTTTAGATTTTTTCCTTTTTTTAAATGTTTGTAAATTCATAAATTGCATTTCAGGTGTCTGGATCTTCATTTAAGAAATTAATTTTCGTTAAAAACCGCTTAAAGAAGTATATTTAATTTGGATAAATAAATTCATTAATTATTTTTTATACAATATTCTTAAATAGTTTTGTGCATTATTTAATTTAATGTGACTTTCATTGTTTTCGTTATTTACTGCCTTTACCGTTCAGATTTTTTAATTAAATAAGTATTTTATCATCAAAAAATACCAACACAAAATATGACAAATTAATTTTAAATTTTTTTAGTCCGATTTTATTTATTTCTTTATCAATTCCATTATAAGCAAAACACCTTTTCTAAAATTCTAAATCCAAATGAAAAACATCAATAGCATATGTTGCAGAAAACGAGTATTGTATATATAGTTGCGCAATAAAAATATATATAATGAATACCGATTTGTTCGTTAGTTATTACACAAAGTTCATCCTAAAACAGAAATATTTTTAAGCAATAAATCGCTTTTGCCATCCAACGAGCGTGATGGAAAGCATCAGAAGCTTAAATTGTTTTACCGTTGTAAGATTTACTGCCGAAAAAAAAAAAATAATTAATACATTTAAAAATTCGAAACAGTCATCTATTGGTTAACGTTAATTCATTCTTTCTTATCTATCAGTAATTATTTTTTCTGCTTCGTCATTTAATTGGGGCCCCACAAATTAATTTTCAATACTTGATTATATATATATTTTTATATATCTTTATTTTAAAAAATTATTGTTACATTTTTTTTAAATAATGATGCGTTAGGGTCTATATTTTTTTTATCAAATATTACTCCAAGAACATATAATTTCGAATATATAATTTCTAAAAGGTAAATAGAGAAGTTTTTTATTTAAGATTTTGTTCTAAAATAAAATATGCTCCTTATAACCTCCACATATTTTAGGCTATTGTATCACAAAATATAGCTTTGACTTTTTTTTATAAGATTCTATTCAAATAGTATATTATATTTACAAAGTATATTGATCCAAGCATTAAAGTTTTATCAAAAATGACAATATTTTATTGCAAAGATAATTTCTTTTTTTATTCTATACATTTAACCATATACTATCTTACAAAAAAAATTATTATAAATATGTAATCCATAATACTCGTTTTCATATAATTATTATATAATAAGCAAAAAAAAAAAAAAAACATAAGTTTAGAAATTTAACTTTCTTACACATGTATTAAGTTAAATAAAATTTCATATATATATATTATTTATTATTGCTGAAGAACAATAATTAGAGGTATCCTGGTAAAAATTCGAAAAAATAATTGACCTCTTTAAATAAAGACCAGTCTAATACATATATTTTTATTATCAAAAGTTCAATTTTACCATCGTACTCAGTTTTGAAGACTAGAATTCTACTACAGTATTGATAACTTTAACATTATCTCTTTTTTTATTTCTCTCTTCCACTCACTCTCTCTCTCTCTCTCTCTATCTTTCCATCTATCTCTCTCTCTCTCTCTCTTATTTGTTCCTATCATCATATATAATATATTTTTTTTTGTTATTATTTTAAGTTACGTAATAGTGTACCAAAAAACAAACTACACACCGAATGTAATACAATTAAACACACGTTAATGATGATTTATTACCCGAAAAATATTTCATTTTCAAACGAACCTGTTGACAAACTTTATCGTGAGCATAACAATCTCCAAACTTTTACTGTGAAAATGCATTGCGAAATAATAATAATTTTATTATTGTACTACGAATATTGTAATGAAACTGCGACCGCAAATTATTGTGCTATAAGGGGAGTATGATATTATGAGAAATTATTTAATAAGAATGTACGAACAGTATAAACTGTGAGTCGGCAAACAGTCGGGCTAAACGGGTTTCTCTAATAATTTCCGCCGTAAAATGTAAACAACTCGTTAAAATGTTATGATCGTTTCGTTTGCCATTATATATGGTGCGAGCGAGGACGGTGTGGATGGTAAATCTCGCGAGTATGACAGAATATATAAAAATGCGATGAGATGATAAACACAAAACATTTAAGGAAGATAATAGGCAATTCATACGAACATCTGTCAGTGCATTATACGAATCGTCCTAAGGGCCATGTAGTACAACGTTATTGTATGTTAGTCTTGCCAACCGTAAAATTGAAAGTGGGTTGAAAGTCCGAGCGAATAGGTCAAGTCGACCTGAGAACGATGATGATGTACACAACGCAACGGTATGTTAGGACTTAACGAATAGAAAATAAAAATGGATCACCACCACGATGACAGAGTATCATGATAGTGTTCACGTTATAATTATTACTTAAATTACTATCCGATCATTTAGAGTTAAAGCAACGCACCAAATAATTATAATTCACCCCGACAAACAAAAGTGACAATGTTTTCAATGTTTTATTATGTAGATTTCATTGTTTCGGAATAATAATGAATAAAACCATAAAACACAGGACTCGTTGAAGACAAACGTTATGAAATCAAGATTAAAAATCTTTCAAAGTTATAAAGTGATGTAATTTAAACGAATATTAAGAAATCTTATTCCTCTGAGTGTTCCGTATACATTATGATATTATATTCGGGTACCTCAAATTGCTGATCAGTTTACTGGATCAACTTGAATGTAATTGTCCATAAAAAAAATATTATATTCCACTGAAATTATACGATTCATATAGGAGGTAGATATTTCAATAAAATGTAGACCGCGCATTCTCTATGGAACAAGAATAATGCAACAATAAAGAACACAACAAACATTTGATTAGATATATCAAAAACTTGTGCATAATTTTATATGGATTCGTTATTATTTATTTAGGTTTCAATTCTATTTAAATTATTGCTATTTCGGTTCAAGTTTTGGACCCAAAAAAATGTCTTCAGATCATAGCGAACGGTTAAAAAAATCGACTTCGGCACACGTTTTTCGTCCCACGTAAAATGCGTACGTTGAAATAATATAATGTATATTCAATCGCTACATCTACATACATAGTGAACGGATTACAACACATTAAGTCCCTGGAGCGTTACCTTAATATGCTAGATTTTCGCGGGATTATATTGCATTGGACCGTTCGTAGAACGCAACAACAACGAGAAACGCTCGCATTTAATCCGAGGCGATTGCTGAACACTCGAGAACATATACGTTTGTACGGAGAGGAAATGACAGCGAAAGAAAAACGGAAACGCGTATACGATCGATTATATATGATGATATATCGTGAAACTCGTAGAGAAAAGCTTTAGTGCTGCATGCAGCGAGCCAGCTAAAAATGTTGCAACTGATACAGGGTTATAGATTTTTTTTAGTTATAGTCTTGCGAATCGCCGTCGACGGGTTTTAAAATTATTATCATAATAACAATCCTTTCTTTTTTCTCCTTATAGTTTATCGTATCTGTTTAGGAGTACACGCCGTACCATCGTGTATATCGTTATGACCATCATTAGTTAGTATATA
Organism: Sipha maydis; assembly: GCA_034509805.1. Taxonomy (NCBI): domain Eukaryota; kingdom Metazoa; phylum Arthropoda; class Insecta; order Hemiptera; family Aphididae; genus Sipha; species Sipha maydis. Next base: position 13,384 of record JASXSY010002918.1, read on the forward strand.
CCTTTCGCCTCGAGGCTTGAAACGGCAAAAACTCAGGAATAGGAGAGCTATGATCCCTATACTATCAACCATGTACCATGTACCTAACCATAAAAATACTAATAAGTTATATTTATTTGCATGTTTAACATATGATTTTTGTTTAAAATGAGGCAATCCCTCAGAATTATTAGCCAAGATTAACTGTCGACGAGACGCAAAAGTTGATAGTTATAAAATGAATCAAATATTTCTAAAAATAGTTTTACATTTAGCTTTAGTATAATTAGTCGTTTTTGATGTGGGAGATCAATTCGACAAAACCGTTGAGTGCGTGAACTATTCGGAGAAATGTCAAAAGAAATGCTTTTAGAGCGATGTGAGATGTAGGAGGACTGGGTCCTCTTGTATACCTCCCTCTACTTAAGACTCTTAACCACCCTCATTTTTATTATGTGGGTCTGAACTTGACGAATTATTCAACTACCGTTTTGTATTTCCGGCGTGTACCTTATAAGAGCCCACATGCGTGTTCACCTCTGCCGACATTACGGAATAATACTTTATTTGCCGTTCAGTTTGCCAACACAGTTTATCTACACTGCAGATTTCCAATGCACCGCATCACGGTCCCAAACGCGTGACATTGTACTCTCTCCAACACGTACGTGCATATCACATACGCGGACAACTCTCAGACGTCGATTTCGCAAGCCCGGAAGTCAACTACACCGGAAACGACAGGTACCATCGGAGAAACCGAAATGCAGCAGTCGATGGTACCACGTCTGTCCAAGTATCTACATCCCACTCAACTTATAAACGTACGATTCCAACATACAATATCGATATAATAATGTATACAATGTCGAAACTTAAAAATCGATAATTTTTTTTTTTTTTTTTTCGTAAACTGCTTAATATTTGTTTTTTATATTTATTAATTTTAGTTCATATGTTGATAAGCATTAATTTTTTCGAAATTTTCAAAAATAAAAATTGATAACTAACGTGTTTTCAATTGATATTAACATTATTTTAACTTAATTACTTTGTATTTTTTTTTTTTTTTTGTAATTTAGTTTTCTTTTATACATTAATATTCTACACATTTAACGTATAAATAAATATACATGAATTTATACAAAGAGTAAATTAAATTATCGTAGTAAAAAAAGGTATAAAGGTACTTTTTAGCATATACTTATTAAATTTATAGGATAAACCATTTGTATGTTAACTTAATACGTTTGAAATAAGAATTTTCCCTTTAGATTAAGCCATTACCATTGGACAACATATTCATCGCGTATTTGGGCTTCAAGTGCCTATTAAACCGCACATTGGTTAAAGTTTAAATGTTCCAAATATATCTTACCTATTCAGACATTGTTGGACCTTTTTTTTAAAAAAAACATTATCGTCATCCCTCCTCCTCTATAGTATACACCCGGGAAGATAATTAATACGTATTGGGACGGTTTTATTAAAATAATTTTGTCTAAGTTGTACACATGGAGTCATGTAATAATAAAATATGCAAAATTAAAATAAACTAACAATAGTGATTTGTAGTATGATACAATATATAAATATAAATACAAATAATACGATAAAGGAGATTTTAATTAAAAAACTATAATAAAGTAATTTGGTCTGTAAATATATGTTAATATTTTATTGCTACTTTTTTAAATTTTTATATTACGTAATGTACCTTTAAACATTATAGAAATTTGTATCTTAAACACTCATGTAGACCAATTGAAGAGAAAAGCATTAGTTAAAGATATTATATTGTTTTATAAGTTATAGAAATAAAGATAGCACATCATTTTGGTATTATAGTCTATTATTATCCATCCAGTAATAAAATAATAAAATTTGAAGAATAAATATATTATTTAATTTGTTTTTAAGTTCTTACTCGAAAAAATTAATAAGTATATTACTTTTCTAATAATTTGGAGGTGGCTGCTATAATTTATAGTTGTTTTCCCCCATGACATAAGGCATTAATAAAAAAGTTTACGCATGTTAAATTTTATTAAACAAGATTTATACTTGGGGCTTTATGTGGTGGAATGGTCGTTTGATTATAGATAGGCCGCCTTAACTTATTAAACTTATTAGTTTATTACAACAATAACTACAATTATTTTGAAATTTTAAGAACGACCCGGTCACTTATCCATTGTATACAAATTCAATATATATAAATAAGAATTAAATTTTAACAGTCAATAATATGTTTTTCTAAATAATAAAAAACATTCAGTAAACAATTTCCAGTTAAACTATCTGATTTATATGACAGAAATTTTATGTGACAGCATTGAATTTAATTTAAATAAAACAAACAGTTACATAAATATTAAAATTTAAATAATATTGATGGAAAATAAAACTAATTAGATAATATTGCATTAAATGTTCACAATGTTTTGAGCTATACCAGTGGGAGAAAAGGAGCCACTGAATTAATTAGTATTTCTAAGCTCAGAGAAATAGCCAAAGGAAATATGTTTATTTTATCATATTTTATACAACGATGAATAAACAATTTTTTTTGATATTGCAGTGGATCTAAGGAAAATTGTGATATATATAGTTTGAGTTAATTCACAGAACACAGGTTTTAAATTCTTTAAGTCCATATAAAACACAATCTAATATATTCAGAAAATAATAAAATATTAGTAAAACAATGCGATTATAATATGCATTATCTCTCTGATCATCTCCAAAAACCATAAAAACTCAAGGTTTGTGTCTTACAGCGTTATAATCTCTACAGTAGCAATAAGAAAATATATTATTCCTAGGAATATCGAAGCATAATTTACGAATACTACTTAATTATTTTACATTAGTTTAAACTGAAAATACATTCAGATTTGTACCAAAAAGTAATTTATATATTATTGTAATAAATTATTGAACAAAATAATAATTAGTTTTGTATTCTTATTATAATAGGTATAAAAGAGTATTTAGGTTTTCTTTTAATCATTTTAATAATATCTTTCAAAAGTACTTCCTAATGGCATTTTAAAATGTCTAATATTTTAGTTTTTCCAGGTCTTATAATTATACGAGTATGTCCAAATAAATATTTGAATTCCATTTACCATTATCTTTATAAACTTTAAAGATATCCTAAGACATTAAACGTATAATGCACAAATGAAAATAATTTGGCAAAGATTTCTCTACTCGATGTTTTTTTAATATAATTTGTTCCCTTCAAAATATCTCTGTTGTGAAAACTTGTCTGTGTCCGTTTGTGAACATCATAAATCGTTTTCAAAATATGTCCTTGCAACTACATTTTCGTAACAAAAGAATAGTTGGATCGAAACACTTTACTTATTTATTCGTCACATTTCTTGATCAACGTTCTTGATCTTTCTATAAGTACATAATATACTCATACTGACATTTTCTAAAATATTTTTGTTCTATATTTTGAATTAATATATTTATACGTTTCAGAATTTCTATTACAAATTGTAAATCAGATGATTACAATATAAAATATAATATATTTATAGTATATAGTATAATATATATTATATACTTTTACAGACTGATTATTGTTTACTTTCTTTAAATAGGTAAATTTATAAGAAAAAAATTTATTTGCTATTTTTTATTGGCATAGACATATTGATTTGAAATCGCAAAACAAATTAAATTTTATCGGCAAATAATAAGTAAGCAATGTATATTTTTTTTATATGTTTTTTTCATTAAAAATATAGCAAAGCACTTACAATTTAAATTGGAGACTAATTCATGTTATAAATATGGTGACTACAAGATTTTTTTTTAATTTAAATTAGGAAACCAAAGGTATATTTATAATAAATGAGAGAACAGATAATAGGAGTGGAACGAAAGTTGAGAGGAGGAGTTTTGAATCGGGAAAGGTATAGTCAAAGATGAAAGATATGAAAAAGAAGACAGTCTTTTAGGGGGGAAAAATGAAAATTAGAAAAAAATATCATCAAAGATCAAAGAAGCAATGTATATGTTATGCCAAATTCTTACATTCAACAACTGTAAGTATGTAAAACCGTAGATTGTATGGAATGCATAAAAATATTCTGTCTAATTCATAAATTTGGCAGTTACATAAAAAAATCAACTATAGATACATTGTATTTTGATATTTAATATTTTAAAATTTTAAAATTTGTAATCGCAATAAAATAATACCATGGATTAAATTAAAAAAATATGGGAGTTTTAGATTTTAAAAATCATGTTTAACCCTTACACCAACTATAAATTATATATTTTTACATTAAAAAATGTAATTAAAATATGCTTCGGGTACAAAGCATCTTCAATGTCGTTTTACTTTTCGAGTTTTGGTGAATAGAAGATTATTTTTTCGAAAATTAATTTTAATTTTATAAATAATATTAATCATAAACATAATTTAAAAGGTACCAAATGGACGAATTTACATGACGCACATATTTTCTTGAAGTTATCCACTCAAAGATACTATAAAGCAGTAGGCGCTGTAAAGTGTTCTTTAAAAAACTTGAAAGTTTACACAATAGCGTACTGTGTTTCAACTGCAAACAATCTAACAATGACATATGTAGTAGAAACTTAATAATTGATATAAGTTCAAATTTTTGGAAATAACTTTTCATAATAAACAATAAGGAATTCGAAGAACAGTCAATAAATAAATTAAACAGAAACGTATAGAAAACAAATCATACATGAACAGTTTGAAGATCATCGTTTGTCGGAATATCAATTTATTAAAAATAATGTTATTTGAAGTTCATAATTTATGAAATTAAAGACATATTTTAAACACAGATACATTGAAATGAAGCAGCTATTATTCTTTAATAAACTATGACGAAACAAAACAAATGAAAATCGTATTTAATTAAACTTAGAATCCGTAGTAAAATTACTAATATACAAGTAATTTATTTTGGTTTCAATAAAGCGCGATAGACTCGTAGGCATACGCGTATTGAAAAACTATAATTCCTTTTGTATTATGCATGAATAAATATGATTATAAATGGAACTTAATTATGTATGAGCTCCAATTAAGTATGTATTTATGGAAAATCAATAGCATCATGGAAAATAGCAACGATGAGTAGTGTGCTATTTGAAACCGCTAAAATATTTGAAAAATAAAATAAAATGTAACCTAAAAATAAAATCATTGTGTAAAGTATTTCGTCTACGTACATTTTTTGGGTATCGTCTTGTTTCTAAACGGAGATGTGAACTGATACTAGTGCACGACTGAAATCATAACACGAGTGAATCTCATGCGAGTGCGTCGTAAATTTAATTTTGACTTACGGTAACCGCATCGGATAGTTTCGTAATATCTACACGTGTCATACTGCTATAAAACACTGTCAGAACATTGTTCTCAGTGCGAACGCATACGTTCTAATACGTAAGGATATGTAATGACTACGGCGACAAAACTCCATCGGCTGATAGAACATAAAATTATACAAAATTAGCCCGCAGGGTTTGGAAAGCGATTAAAAAAAAAAAATTGAACCATAAAAGAACCGTAAGCTTGAATTCAAGACACTGACAAGAAAATATAATTTTTTAAGATGGGTTTTTCAGATTTTACGATCAGTATTACGGATTGACTTTTATGTGCAATATATTTAAGATAATTATAAATACGGTAAAATAAAACGTACTATTTGAAATTGTGTAATATAGCACGTGATATAAATTGAATAAACAATAGTAACAAATATCAATAAACCTTTTTTTATGGAGCCAAAAAGTTCTAGAGAAAGTATTTTTGGCACGGAATATTTTGATTAAATATTATAGATAGAACTTTTTTTATCGAAAAAACATTCAAAACATCCTGTAATAAAAAAAAAACTTTTTTTACGGTAGTACAAAGTAGTATAGTAGTGTCAACCTAGCGTTGAGAACACTGTGTTAAAAATACTCGGAAATAACCAATTTAATAATACGTATTCATCTGCTGATACTAAGAAATATTACAGAAATTACAAACTTTTCGTCAAAAACTCGTTTGAACAATAAAAGACATTTTTTTATTCATATCTAGCAATTAATTTTTAGTACATATTGATCATTTTCATACTCATTCAAAAAAACGACCATGCAGCATATGAACATTCATAATATTTAAAAATTATTTATTAATTATAGATAAAATAAAATTTGGACAAAAATATTGTTAAAATATACTGATATATATTTTCATATATATATATATATATATATATATATATTTTGTATATATTTTCATAAATTTTTTTTGCACTATGCACCTTTTTATAAATATTATATAGTAAATATATATTAATAAACCTATGCAAATATTGTATATACAAAGTTTTTTGTTGAATTTTTTTGTTTCAATAACAATACATTTACCAAACTTATGAGTAGTTGCAAATTGCAATCCATATTGCAATTCAACTAATTACTAATAATAATTGAAAGACTTTTTGAATAAAATAACAAACTAGGTATGTTTTATTAAGTGTAAAAATGTAACAATAAATTAGTAATTAAATCATAACTCACGTATTTGTTGCGTTCTCATAAATTACTATTTATAATTCTAGTTTGAATAATCTAGTATAATATCCTAAGCTTATAACCTTTTATTTTTTTCAATAGATTAACATTTAATGTTCTATATGTATAAAGTTTATTTAAATGTTAATTTAAGCAGTAAAAACTTAATTGCATCGAATAATTTCTTCGACCTTCAATAAAATAATTTGCTTTTCAGTTATAAAAATGTACAATAAAATGTATAACTACTTGAAACGACAAAAAAAGTCAATTTTGATACAACAAGAAAATAAAATTTATTTGGAATTTGAAATTTAGCCCATTGTTAATACTCCATGAATAAGAAATTCCTTAAACGTAAGATATTTCAAATTGTAATAAGTTACTATTTTGTTTAATTTTATATCAAAAAATTAATAAGAAAATCATCGAGATTTACGTATACACTACAAGTTTTGTCATAAGTAAAATTTCAGAATAGAAAAATCTTTAAAAGAAATTTACATAGATAATTTTGGGTTTTTAATTCAATGATAACAAGAAACAGCCATGTACAAATACTATGTATAACAACCTTTTTACTTTTAAAAACTATTCTTTGATGAAGGTATTAAATATAGATTCCTATAATGTACTCCTATAAAAAATAAATATCTATAGTATGGATGAAAATTAAGGTTTTTTTTTTTTATTATTAGACTTCTGTAATACAATGATAACTCATTCAGCTCATTCAATTATGTACGATTTAAAAACAATTTGTTCACCATACTTTCTACAAATTCAGAAAAAAAAAAAAAAAAAAACAGCCTCCAAAATAAAGGAAAGTACTTTATTGATAACGAGTTTCGAGTTGGAGTTAAGAATGGAGAAGAAATTGAGGGAAACGTTCTGGGATTTTAACAAAGTTACGCATTTGATGTAAAATTCAGAACTTTAAAAAATAACGTGGAAGAGGTTACAGGGTTTTTTTTGTTAAATGTGAATGCAGAGTGGAGAGTCGTTTAAGTCCAGTTTGTTGGAGTGGTAAGGTAAAAGTGTGTGTCTAGTGTGTAATCGATTAAATTCAACTATAGTTGATCTGGGTAGAACTTGGTTGTTAAACCAAGTTTAAATAAAACAAATTTGAGACGATATTTTTATATCTGATGGTAAATTCTACTGAGGGTTTTCCAATAAAAGTCCAGAGATTTTTAATGTGAAGATTTATAAATGAAGTAAAATCTGTATGAAGGAGTTTAGTAATAGTTGGAAATATTTAGTTTGACGTGGGCTTTGCTAAACTATCAGCAACCTCTTTGCCATAAAATCCAAAATGACTAAGAGTTCAAAGAAATTGTATGGTATCTTTTATTGGTGAGATTTGAGGATGATTTGTTTTTTGCAAAAATTGGGTTCACAAAAAAAAATAAATAAATAATTTACAATTGCTGGTTAAACCGAGGAATTATAAGTCAACATTGGATTAAAGGTACGATTATAAAATTTACGGAACCAGACACGTTTAATGCTATATAATAAAATATTGTTATGATTTTTATTGATACTTACAGTTTTATATCAGATCATGAAATAGTATCAGATTGAGTTCGTAAGAATGTTATGTAACGTAAGTAAATATTTTACAATAATATATTTAAAATACATACTATGCATAATTTGTAATCTAAAAATGGTTACTCAATTTTAGCAATCCGATTATATCGATATTTAATGTAAATAATTTAAACCTTAACTACAACCTTAATACTTTAAAAACTCATAGTATTTCATAATATTATTTTTTTCTTAGTTTACAGATAAGATAGTTGGAACAACGAAATATATGTCATGAGCAGTGTACTATCAGAACGCAAAATAAACCGTTCAATTTAAAAATAATACTTCGAATCCGATATACACTCAACTGCATATTAATATACTAAAAATATCGTAGAATTCAGACCTTATTTGAAAAATTGATGAACCTATATCCGCAATACCTCGGTAAAAATATTTTATAAAAATGCTAATCAAAGATCTATTTTTGTTAATCGTTAAATAAAAGCTTTTAAAAACAACACATCCCTCGTATTTACTGGTGTTTTTTTTAGTATTGTGGTCATAGAATACAATAATTTATGTAATAACGATCGATGTTGATTATTAAAAAAATATAAACTGAAAATATTCGTGAAAATAATTTATTTTATCATATTTCAAATTTTAAACTTCAGTTAAAAAAAATTAGCTGAGTTATCTGATGATTTATTATAAAATAAGGCTAGAATTCAACTAGCATAAGACTTTCAATCCATAAAATGTAAAATTATTGTTTAATTTAAATAATATTATAATCCCTTTTTGCTGGGCAGCATTTTATATTTTATAATTTTTCTTCTTATCGGAAGATGCTCTATCCTAGCTACTTTTCGAGTATAATTTTTGATTTAATCAGATGCTATAAAATATTTTTTATACAAATTTAATTACGAAAAAAAAAACCATCATATTATAACCTAAACAAATTTATCATCATACTCAGAAATTCAAGTTTCAAATAAATTATAAATCTATAGCTCTGAGTAATCGTATACTGTATAGAATTAAGAAAAAATACTAAAAATTACAAATAATATGAAATAGAGTAAACCATAGATGATTTCATCGAGCCTGACGTCAACTAACAATGAAAACCTATTGTTTCGAGTTAAATTATACTTTTAACTATATTACTTACGTAATTTATCTATTATAATATCAAATATATGGTTACGGTTAGCATCAGAATGTTATTATATTATGTAGTATTGCCAATCAAAACATGCAATACATACAATTTATACAATTTTTACAATTTATTTTACACATATAAAAAAATATAATTATTCTTATCGTAACTTACCTTTTTTTTTGCTTCCAAACATCATATTTTTGCCGTGAATATGAAAACCCTGTTCTCCTTAAGACCGCCAACCAAACATTTTTGTTTCTTTTATTGGCAAATTACATTCAGATTCACCGAAACTTTATGCATTTTATCACTTTTGACTTATAAAACCCTATAAAATCGTAAAACCTTTACTGGACCGGTCTTTCAGCTAAAGAAGGAAACAGTTTTTCAACAGTTTTATCGTTTTATTTACAGTGAGTAAATTTATAATTTTAATTTTTTTTGTGTTTAAATTTGAATCTGTTTTCGAAGTTTGACAGAATGATTTTAATTTATTTCGATTTTATCCATGATTTAATCAATACAAATCTCCTTTTGTTCATAACACTCATTAATGAAAACGTGCCAAATCTATATAAGTTGAATATATTATAATGAAGGCTCAATTATTTATCTTACGATTTTAGCTTAACGAGCTCTGCGAATAACAATATCCGTGAATATTAAAGTATATACAATACCTATATTATATGATTTTACTATACAACAAAATTTGTTATCATATTTAATATGATAACATAATGTGTAAATAATCTATCGCGGTTATGGAATGCGTGATAAATGATAACATAATACATTTTAACCAATCATCGTAAGTGTAACTTAATTTTGTTTATTATTATATAAAATGTCATATTTTAAAAAACTTTGTTTTTATAAATTTGATAATTAGTTTTTATAATTTGAGATTAAACGATTATCCAAATGGGCCCTATATAGTTTTTTCTCGATGTTTATTACATCATTTACCTAGTCAACAATGACTAACCACAATTTATGTTACAAATTTTTTAAGGTATTCTTGAATATTATTTAATGATATTTATTGAAACACTACACTATTTCAATTCATGAAAAAAAAAAAATTCAAAAATTTCTGAAATTTTGAACACTCCCAAGTCTTTCTCGTAATTAAATCAACATCACTGATGCATTTAAAATATTGAACGAATAAAAAAATAATATTAATATTATTAAAAATATTAAACGTTTCTGGGAACATATTTTAAATACAATTTTAATAATATAGTATGGTTTTGTTGGGCGTAAGAAAAAAAAATTCGAAAATACGAATCATCGCTAAACATTTCAACTAGATTTAGTTTCTTTAACATAAAATGTATGAACGTTTACATTATTTACACTATAAAGCTAAATCAGCTGAACCTTTATACACAAATGTTGACAAAACCGACAGTAACATAATATAATAGATGGTAGAATGAAAAAATATACATTTTATAGAAGAGTCCTCTGTTACGTAGTAAGTTTAGATTTAGGTTTAGATATTATGTTTGTTCTAGACTAAAAAGATTTAAAAATTATGAGGTCTCTATTGAATGTGATAAAAAATTATTTTTCAGTATTATAAGTGCAAATTACATTATAAGATTATTAAAACTATTGGTTTGAAAAAAAAAAAACTTAAATTAAAAAATGTAACGAAATATCAAGGTGTTTAAAAATATTTCTGTAAGAGTATTAAAATAAAATTATCAATTTATGAGGGTTAAAATATTTGAAATACAATATGTTTTATATTTAAATTATGTTAGGTCATTTAAAATAATTTTAAAGTTAAATACAAAATAATTATATTTAATTACTTCGCAACAATAACATATAGACAAGCATTTAAATATAAAAAAATAATTAATTTGTATCATTAACAATAATTGTTTACCTTTTTATCTCATTTTATGTAGTCTTATAATTTGTGCAAAAATAAAAAATAATTTTTCTATGAATGCAAAACAAAATTGTATTCCAAATAGGTACTTACTGGAAAAATGTTTTTAAATACTATTACATAAGTGTATTTATTCAAATACTTTAAATCGCAAATTTTCAGTACAGATAAGTTTCTATAAATATAATTCCTATATGGAGAAAGGATTATTCAACATAAAATAAATGAAAATGTCAACTGAATAACCATTTAAATATGAATGGATCGATGTAGATCGTGAAAATAGATTATAAATACCGACTAAACTTTTCTCTCAGCTTATGCTTTTACACAACGTTCTTTGATATATTAGTCTATTTAATTTTTATTTCGGGAATAAATCGTCGGTTCGACAATAACGAAAAACATAAAGTTGGTTACACACTACGCGTTTTAAAAACGCAGCGTTTAAATGCCGAAAGATAAAACCGTATGTACAACTAGCTTAAACTATAACTACAATCATCTTTAGAAATATGAGGAAATACCCAAAACATTATGCGCAATAACTGAAAATCTAGTATAAAAATGCGATTCAAATACGATGAAGATCAAGTTTTTGATTCAAGGGATAAGCTACGAAATGCTATGAGATACGTGTGTTAAAGTGAAAACTTCGAAAACAGTATTTTTAAAATATATCATATATGCGTAAGTAAAAAAAAAAAAAACTCCATTACGCTATCTACACAATCCAATCAACTTTTGACTTGTATGATTATTATTATTTATTTATTATTTTTTTGTTAATATCATTATTATTATTATCATGGACACGTGCTCGATAAAATATATTCTATGGACAAAGTACGTCTTGGACTCTTTAAATACTCTTTAGTGGACGGTTTAAATACGGATACAGATGAAATGAGTGGGGGCCTGTGGTGAGGACGAAAAACACGAGGTTCACGTGCTCAGAAACCAATTTTATTGTCATTATCACGGCAACTGACTGAAAAAAACGAAAACCATCGGGCGCGTCGTAAACGTTTATTTCGACACATCGATGTTTCAAGGAGCGAAAACATCGTACGCGTGCTGACGACGAAGCCGTTGCACAATCCAACGCGTCGTAAGGATTTACCTAGTGATAACGCACGACGTCAGGCACGGTAACTGTAGTCGGTTGCGGCGCATAGTCACCATGGCGAATGGTGCTACAGACATTTTTCGGACGATCCTCGAGTCTTAAGATTTTTTTTTGTTTTTTATTTCCTTTTTTAGAATCGGTTTCCCATCGACGAGCACTCGTAGACAGCGTACGACGGAATCGAATGTGGTCAACGCGAAAGAGGTCTGCGGAAAGATATTGGGGGGAAGGGGGGAACGACGAAACGGAAAAACAATAAATAAAAACAACAACAATGATAATAATAATAATAATAATAATAATAATAATTTTTATAATAAGAATAAGAATAATAGTAATAATAACGATTATAATAATAATAAATCAAAACCAACGGGTGCGATCAGAACGCTATGGGTACGAGTGTGGCACGTGCGTTCGAAAAAACGCGTTTCCGAGGGAAAATGTTAAAACGAAAATACCGATAACACGACGACGACGACGACGGTGGCGGTGGCGGCGGTGGATGAAAGTTCGACGATGACCGACTGCCCACCGCGGTTACGGAGCGTCCACAGCGACGGGATGCGAGCGCGCAAACTGCCTGGACGGCGGCAGCAGCGACGAGCTTGTCCCCCGACCGAGCTTTCGGTGTGACGGGTGACGACGGGAACGACCGAACCCCGGCGGACAGCCACGAACACCCGTGGTGTACCCGAATGAAATATGTCGTGTATGCGCGCGTGTGTGCATGTGTGTGTGTGTGTGTGTGTGTGTGTGTGTGTTTGCGTGGATATATGTCGGATGACATTATGATTTTGTAATTTTTCGTCAAAAAACACACCGATCCGAACTCGGTAATTATCACGTTATAATTGACTGAGTTTTTAATCCCTACTCGTATTGCACTCGAGTTTTTTAAAATGTTTGTACATTTTCCCGTATAATTATATTAATAGGTATAACTTCCTCATGCTAAAAGTACAATGTGGAATGATATTAATTTTTTTATTTCATACCGAAGAACCTCTTCTTCTGGAACCAAAATATTATTATGGAGTGCTGGCAGGGTTTAAAGAGGCAAAAAAGGACAGTGGGAGACTCTGATCCATATATCATTTTCAGCGATCCATATAGTCCCATACAACTACTAGATTGTTAAATTATAAATAATTATATGTTGTCGTATATGGAGATCGAATCGTAAGTATAGACACAAACATACGATTCGAATTGAGCTAACATTTAATATACTTCATTTTATATTTTTAAATATTTTACTACTCGTACATTAACATGACATTTAATCTTTCCGTTTTATTTTGCATAAAAAACAATTAATAATTATATCTATAAGTTAAAAAATTACGATCAAATTTTTTTGTGTCTCTTGATATATGTACAAAGTTAATAAAACTAAATTACCATTCGAAATTTTTTATAAGTATAATTCGATTTTGCAAAATATGATTTAACGCTTTAAACGACGATGCATATAATTTGAAATAATTAATTTTTAAATGATAAATATATAATTATATTTCAATTCTAAATACGCAAAATATATCATGTATAAAATTCAACTATAATTATTTATGTTAAAATATATTGTACTAGCGTTCGTTATGCACTTATATACGCAATGAAAATATTATGTCGAGACCATTATAATTTATACAACAGAGAAAATAATTCCCCAACGCTCAAAACCAAACACAAACATAATTAAGTATTTATACGATGTATTTTCTTCATTCTGTACTTAAAAACAAGTATAAAACATAATTTATTCGTTTAAAATAGCATAATATTATTATTTAGTGTAAAATTGGTTCGTAGCATAATATTATTATTTAATGTAAAATTGGTTCGATCTAATATTGAACAAAAATTTATAAGCTTCCGTTGGTTACTAAAAATATCTTCTAAAAATGTTGTTTTTAGTAACCAACGGAAGTTTATAAATTTTTGTTCAACATTAGATCGAATCAATTTTACATTAAATAATAATATTATGCTATTTTAAATGAATAAATGATGTTTTATACTTCTAAAAATGTTAATTCACATAATATAAAATAATTATATTGCTTTAGTTTTTGCAGTTAACTACAGTTGAACTATTATTTGGTTTTATGATTTTTTTTAATTGTTTTTTATTTTACCGATTTTAAGCATTGGGTATATGATTTCATACAAACAACGTAATTTTATTAAACAAACAATATTTTCTTGACCCTGTATTCGATAAGAATAAATCGTTAAAACTAATGATTATAAATTTCCACCATTGAATTTTACATTGAACACTAGCGTACTAACTGTAAACATGCAGTTAAGCTTGTAAGATCAGGCAACAACGCCTTGTTTATAGGTTATTTTATTTTTCAGTTATTTGAATAGTTTAAAAATCTTGGACCTTATTTGTTGCCTAGTTTTGTTTATTATGTGGTTATTATATTGACAGATAGAAGTTTATCCAGGTCAGAACGAAGAGGCTGTGAATAATTTAAAGTACACTTGGCACGATAACTTATATTTATTACTATTGGGAAACAAATTCTATTTAAATCAGTCATTAAGGTTAAATATTACAATTTTAAGATTTGAATAAAAATGGCTATAGTAGAAAGTTATTTTATTTTATGTTTTATTTAGTATAAGTATTCTAAATAATTATATAATTTAATGATTTATATAGTATAAATTATAAGTATTTAACTTAACGAATTAAATTGTTTAAATATATTTTTATTGATAAATAAAACGTAGTTAAAAAAAGTTTAGTTAAATGAAAAAATAAATGGAAAAAAAATAATTTTAAAATAAAATATTTAACTTGTTATAAAAAACAGATAAATTTAATACTAATCACCTTATACTTATAATATTACTCGTAAAAAGATATTTGTAGGAATCACAAAAATCTTTATGGTAACAGTATCATTATAATAACAATAACTATATCATCATATAACATTACAACGAAATGACAATCGAATTTAAATCAAATGATTATATAAAATGTTATGGTATTTAGTGGAATCTAAAGTCTTAAATTTATTAAAAATTTATAAGCTTTTTAGTTAATACTGATTACTAGGTTAATTTATCTACGTGAGCCAAAAACACTGTGTGTATACATACATAACACATATAAGACATATTTTATGTTTATGCGGATTAGTTTTAAAAGTTGTTAAAGTAAAATGTAATTTTCCGTTAATATACTACGAAGCCCTCAAAAAGGATCGAATAAACTTTCAGACTTTATAGCATATAAGGTCTTCGTTATTATTGTTAGAATATAAACCCAAAGGTGAACGTAATATTTTATTTGACTTGTATGAAGTGCGAAATTTTCATAGATCTTTTTCACTTTTGTAAAGTAACATGACAGGTAAAAAAAAAAAAAACTTGAACATGTTCACGTTTAAATAAATTATTAAATTGTACTGCTGTACAAAATTTATTACAAAATCTACTACAAATTTATTTTTATTACTTGATTAGTTTTTAGTAACATTTTTAATCTAAAATATGGAGGGAAAAAATGATCCGGAACAATATCATTCCAAATATATCTATTTCAAACAAATATAGAACATGGAAATTAAATTAAGTTTAAAATATTATAGCATTCAAAGTACATTTTTTTTATCAGTAACTAATAAACCATTTCCATTGTCATTGACCATTGTAAAATAAACAATGATTTATTAGATATTTTTATTTTTTTTTTGTTTTATGATCACATTTTTACGAATAAAATATTACGCGCTGGCAGATGGGATACAATTATTTTTATTTATCATTGTTTTATCTCGATGGATTAAAATACAACATAAATGATAATAGCTCATATTTTTCCGTTATTTTGTCAGTACAGAATAATTGCTGTCGTGCGTGTTTATTTTTACAATAATTTTAAGTCGTGTTTTAGTCATCGCGTGCCTCAGTTATTTACAGAACATAATTTGTCATTATATTTAATTAATATCTAATTAAAGATAATCACATTACCTGAACTATTTAATTGTTTCAGATTATATTCTTAAATAAATATTTAACGCGTTATTAAAATTTTAAAGTAAAACATACTAGTTGAATTTATATTCGACAAAATAATCAAAAAGATCATTTTCGCTTATGTTTTCTTGTAATTTTAATTTGTTTCAAATAAAGATATATTTTTTTTATATTTTTATATACACACTTCTAACATATATTTAAATGTTTTTACTATCTACCAATTTTAGTGATAATTATATTACACAACAAAATGTATGCATAATAAATATTAATATACATATATATATATATATATATATATATATATATATATATATATATATATATATATATATAAATATTTTCATATAAATTAAAACTTTACAAAATTACACTACTATGTAAATTAATAGAGTTGAAGAAGATGTCAGTGACTAAGAACCGCTCATTTTGCATTCGAGTGTTAATAATAATATAATATTATAATATTATTTATGAACAAATAATGACCGCTGTACCAGTTTGATTTATAAAATAGAAAATTAATAATATTATTATTTTTTTTTTTTTATTATTTTTACGAAAAAAATTAAAATATTATAATTGTAATCTGACTGGTGAAGATAAAAATTATGATTATAAAACGTTTGAATAATGATGGTTTTAATTTTTTTACTTATCAAAAAAAAAATAATTGAATCATGGTATAAATGTATGATACAATATCGGATACGATATGAGAAATTTAAATATAATGTTTCCAATTACAAATTAAAGTGTAAACACATGAAATTTTCATGTCCTTCTTATTACCCATATAAATTACAATAAAATTTAAATAATTACAGCTAGTATGGTTTCCTCAAGTTTTGAGTGCTTAATTACATTACCTTTACCAGAATTATATCAGATGTACTGTTTAGGAGACTGTTTTTAAGTAAATTTTAAAATATGATCTTAAAGAATTGATTAGTTTATTTTTAAATTTAAAGATTTAGAAGTGTACACGGATTGGTAAGTGAAGTTTAGGTTACGTTACATTTTTTCTACAATTACGGCAAGTGTTATGATAAAAATATAATATTTTCAGTGAATGTTCATGCGATTAAAACATGAAATTTAAATGTTATTTATAATTCGAAATCGTTTGAAAACGATAATTACTCGATTATAGATAATCCGTATCTATATTAGGAAAAAGCTAGAATTTTGTACATAGTTTACATGGTTGTAAATTATCAGTTGGTACTTCATTCTCATTAATAATAACACAATTACCCGGACAATCATTATTAATCCCTTAACAAACCAACGACAGTCAACGTATTACTTGTATTATGATGTGACATAAAACTTTTTTTCGTAACTTAATAATGATCAAATCATTGATACCATACTTGTTAACTATCGCGTGACCATTATCGGACAAGAGTATATGGATATAACGACTTCTAGGGTGACGGTATGATTATTGCGACAGTTCAATACTAAGCTTATTATCGTCAATACACCAATAGTATAACAATAGAAATAGAAGAGCCCATGGCATGTGAGATAACTTTAACAGTTATACGACGATGTACACTAACAATAATAACAATAGTATAATAATATCCTTCACAAAACAAAC
Source organism: Sipha maydis (assembly GCA_034509805.1). NCBI lineage: Eukaryota > Metazoa > Arthropoda > Insecta > Hemiptera > Aphididae > Sipha > Sipha maydis. The sequence goes on from JASXSY010002918.1 coordinate 31,313, forward strand.
TTTGAGTTTCTAGTGGAGGAATAATGTTAAGCCGAGACGAAAAAAGAAAAGGGAAACGAGAAGACAAAACTTCGGAACAGATGTTGTTGTTATTAAAAGTTTCACGTGAACTACGACAATCACACGGATAAATATATTTTCGTAGCATTACGCTCGTCCGGAATTCTTCCATGACCTTTTTGGCCATAAGTGAATCATCGACATTAGTATTGAAAACATTTTAGCGAACACATTAGTTAACACAGAATTTTTTTCGAAGGGGGAACAATTCATAAGAATTCGTTTAAAATGATACACTTCAAAGATTGGTTAATTAACTTTCATGAAGTAAAACATTTTAAGGCTGGTTGCAATTCTATAACTCCCATATTCCGTGTGATATTAGATAATTAACTCTCATCCGAAGAAAAATTGTAATTAGTTATAGATTTTGAGCTATGTAATGGGTTTATACTTATGTTTTTTCCATTTTATTTTTTTATTTTTTATACAATCACTTTTAATGGTAATCAAACTCCTCTGTAATGTACGGCTGTCATTCGATAGAAAATTAAAATTAGAAGAAAATAAATTATATTTTTTCCTATTTTCTTATTTGTTTTATTAAAAATGTCGAAGAGTGTTCGACTAGTGTAATTATTACACTGTTATGACTTTTCATAAAGTTTTTAATTTTCGATTAAGAAATATTTTGTATATTTATACTTGAAAATGTAGTATAAACAATTTGATATATACTATTTATTACAACTAAAATTGAAATATTAAATTTTAAGCCAAAGAGTTTTTATTAATATTTGTTTTTCAGTGTATACAGTTTAAAAAAAGAACCGGATGGGCCTCGCTCTGCAGTACACTTGGGGGTGGATTGCGACTCTTTATAGGATAGGTCATTATAATGGATTTGTTAAATTTGAATTCAATGATAGGTATCATTGTATACGAAAAACGATTCTGAACGGAGATGATATGTTAGTCTAGAATATAATACAATGTTATTTATATATATTATATAAGTATATTTTATTTTTAAACGAAAAATTTAGAAAAACCGAAAATTTAAATTGTCTATAAATAAGTCAAAATATGTCAAAATACTTTGAAATTTTAACCATGTATAGAAAACGTCAATATAAAGATTTAATGATAATTTCAAGTTGTTGCGGTTTTTCGTTTTTGAGTTAGGGCATTTTAAAAAAACCGATATCATTTGTCAGTCTAGAATATTATACATTATAATATATTTTACATGTAATTTTATGTCAATATTCGCTGTTCAAACGCTTATAAAAAAAAATTGTGCCTATGGATTTTAATAATTTTTGAATGACAATAAGGACTACTTCTGTGGAATCTTTTATTAAATTTTCAAGTATTTTTTACGAGTCAAATTTTTTTTATCACCGATTATAAAAATAAAATGTAAAAAAATCGAATATTTCAAATGCCTATAAGTGGCTTAAAAATCAATATAATATTTTGAAAAAAATATTACATAAAAGAAATACCAATCTTAACAGCTGGTAGAAATTTCAAAAATCTACGACTTATAATTTTTGAATTATAACAAATATTAAAAATCGTTCGAGAATAAATCGTTATTTTATGCAATTTCGTAAATATTTAAATTTCAAACAGTCATAACATTTTTTCCTCTAAGTCCGGAAGAAATTTTTTTAAAGATTTTTGTAGAGTAACTTATAGATAACCTAGTGTTAAAATTATGAACCTTAAGTATGAACAGAAAAAATTCTATGAATTTTTATCAACAAAATAACTTGCAAATTATCGTGATTTTTACACATTTTATACAAATTTGAGCTTTAAGGGTATATAAAAAAAATTTGAGTGAACCGATCACCGATATTTTTTAGTTACGATAAGTTTAACTTATTATAAACCTTGTATTAAATTTTCAAGAGTTTTCGGTCTGCCAATTAAATTTTATAGATGTTTAAAAACGAAAAATTTAGAAAAATCGAAAATTTAAATTGTCTATAAATAAGTCAAAATATGTCAAAATACTTTGAAAACTTAACCATGTATAGAAAACGTCAATATAAAGATTTGGTGAAAATTTCAAGTTGTTGTGGTTTTTTGTTTTTGAGTTAGAGCATTTTAAAAAAAAAACCGATATCTTTGTCAGTCTAGAATATTATACATTATATTATATTTTACATGTAATTTTTTGTCAATATTCGCTGTTCAAACGCTTATAAAAAAAAATTGTGCCTATGGATTTTAATAATTTTTGAATGACATTAAGAACTACTTCTGTGGAATCTTATATTAAATTTTCAAGTATTTTGTACGAGCCAAATTTTTTTTATCACCGATTATAAAAAAAAAATGTAAAAAAATCGAATATTTTAAATGCCTATAAGTGGCTTAAAAATCATTATAATATTTTGAAAAAAATATGTCATAAAGGAAATACCAATCTTAACAACTGGTAGAAATTTCAAAATTCTGCGACTTATACTTTTTGAATTATAACAAATATTTAAAATCGTTTGAGAATAAATCGCCATTTTTTGCAATTTCGTAAATATTTAAATTTCAAACAGTCATACAATTTTTTCCTCTAATTCCGGTAGAAATTTTTTTAAAGATTTTTGAAGAGTAGCTTATAGATAACCTCGTGTTAAAATTTTGAACCTTAAGTATGAACAGAAAAAATTTTATGAATTTTTATCTACAAAATAACTTGCAAATTATCGTGATTTTTACATATTCCGTATAAATTGGAACTTTGAGCACTTATAAAAAAAAATTGTGACTTACGATTTTAGATTTTTTTTTATCAGTTAAGGAACAACTTATAAGAAACCTTGTATTAAATTTTCAAGATTTTCTAGGCAGCCAAAAAAATTTTATCGTTATTTAAAAAAAAAATACTTAAAAAAATTGAAAATTTCAATTGTCTATAAATAGCTTAATAAAAATCAAAATACTTTGAAAATTTAATGGTGTATAGAGAACGCTAATCTAAACATAGTTTTTGAGTTATAGCAAAATAAAAAATTTGATTATGTCGAAAACTGGTTTTGCGTAAAAACTCCCGTTTTTTCCAAATTTTTTTATGGTTTTTCCCGTCGCATTTAAAAAATATCGGAAATTTTTAACTTTTGACCTCCCAAAGTACCAAATAGATTCACTTTCCTTTCAGAAAAGTTGCTACATAAGGCAATCGAAGCATTTTTACTGCCCCAAAACGTGTCGACAGACACAAAAAAAAAAAAAAAAAAAAAAAAACACACACATCATTGTAAAATCAATACATTCTTCACTCCGTTCAGAATCTAAAAAATGTTTTTGATATAATAATTAGTAAAATTGCTCTATTAAGTTTTAAAATATCAAGAAAAAATAGTATGTCTAATCCATCGTAATCGTTTTTCGATGATTTCTCATATACATTACGTCGAATTTTTAAAATCGGCAAAATCATTCTGCGTAACATATACACAAAAAATATACAGCCCATGGTCGTATTACTGCTGTAGTAATATAGAATAGTTATAAAATATTATTAATAATAGCTTCGTATTAACACTAAATAATTAAATTGGCGAAGTGGCAACGAAATATTTTTAATATAATTTTTTTTTATCGATACATATGTACGATTAATTATTATTTTTATTTTTTGTAATTTCACCAGTATAAGTATTGGAACCGAGAATGTGTAATAAAAATTTATTCCGAAACATAACATTGGTTCGATCCGTTTAATATTCTATGCGCACTTTTTTCAGTTATAAGTGTTAGTTAACGGGTGGTTTGGAGAAATATCTATAGTTATCATGGGTCACATTTAAGAATTAAGTATGTTAAAGCAGTCGGCAAAAGTGTTATATACCCGGTGGGCGGTATAAAAACTTTAATCCAACCCCCGAATGCGGGGCTGTAACGCATTTGTCTTGGTAAACTAATACACGGAACAGTTCGAGTCGTGTTCCATTTTGTGCACGTAAATCAGCCGCCACCTGGATCCTTTCTCAGTCACAGGATGAATACGAAGGACGAATATTCGGCATCCGCTTCAGTGAACTGTCCATTCCACGTCTCGTCGGGGACAGCTCATTATACGCGCTTGTTTGCATATACAATAAATTCCGTCCCGGAATCGTTCACGAAAACAAAAATCGATCTTGCGATTGAAACGTACGAGCTTGATAAAATGGTTTATTCAAAACTAAATTAACACCGTATGCTTTATAAATTATCGTTCGATAGCACGTGGTATCATTGATTTTATGATTTTCCTTGATCAAAGGCAGTATTTAAATACATATGGCTCGTCCCGTTGGCATTTACATATTAATGAAGGATGACTCGCGTACAACGTAGGTATAGTATACGTCGATGAAGCCATAAACTGTCACTGGCACTAACATTGACGTTACATTCGATTAAAAATTGACTCCGGATGGACAGATATTATATAATTTATGATTATGTATGTGCATCGTAGATCAATTTCTACATTAAGTCAAATGCACAATGTTGTCGGGCGAACGCATTAGTCTCTGTGTTCCTCTGTGCCGCGCGATAAATGATTTCAGTTGTATTCTTATAAACATTTCGATCGTTTCATTACCGTCTAGTTAAACAATTGCACGTAGTCACACTGATATTTTCTTTCCTTTCTTCCCAGCACGGGCACACGGATAGGATGGTAAGAGCGCTGTGGTAATTCGGTGTCCAGTCAGTAGCGTTCAACGTTATTTCACTCACTGTTTGTGTTGTAAATATTGTATTAACTACGTGCATCTTTGGAGAAAACTTTCACCAGGTAGCTAATAAACCGTAATTTGAGATGTTCGTGGAAATATTTAGGTTTCAATGAACGGAAACGTTAAAAGATGACACCAAGATAGATACGAAGAACGATATTACCTGAGTGAAACAAAATTTAACTACCGATAAGTACTTAAAACTTATATAATAATCTATTATATAAGTATTATTTATTATAATAGTTTTTAACTATTATAATAATCGATGTTAAAAGTTAATAAAAATAAATATAAAACTATTGTTTATAATATTAATAATATAATCTTTAAAATATGTACACATTTTACTTATTTTTAATACAAGACTCAATTACCATCCATCCAACGTATAAGTACATACTTTATAAGATACAAATAATTAATAAATATTATAATAGCGATTATGATTATTTTCTTAAAAATAATAGTTTTTATTGATTTATATATTTTCATAGACGTTTATATTTTTATTTTTATATAATAATTAAAAATGGTTTTTTTTTTCTATTTAAAAATAAGATAAAAATTTTAAAACCAACAAGGTTTTACAAATATTGTGATTAGTTTAATCAATTTGTTGATGAAATGGAATTATAGAAGAAGTATATTAAAAATGTTAATATGCACATGAAATTGTCAAAAATGATTTTATTGACAGATATTTTGTTTTTGTATTCCTCTTATTTTTAAATTTTAAATCTAACTGATTAATCTACTTTTGGGTGAGATTTATGTAAAGGGAGAAAGTAGATTTTAAAACATTTTTTTTTTTTTTTATCAAATATATCTCTCAAAAACCTTTTTTCATTAATTTAGCTGTATTATTATTAATATTATAATCTGGGATCAAGACTTTCCGCGTTTATTTGTTTGCTGTACATTAAAAGAAAACAGATTAAGCTACGAATCTGTTTCATACAGAAAAGAATACAAATCTAAAAATGTTAGCTCATAATTGTTGTATTTGTTTTTACTATTTTTATAACTTTTTCCGATTTATTGCTTATTTTTTACTTATTTAAAATAAATTAAGTAGTAAATATACATTGTATGTACATCGTAATCATGTGATACTATTTTTCAGTAATGTGGCGCCATATATTATAAAATCAGCTACAATTATTAAGGCCCTATACTTAAAAATTACCCGTTTCTTATAGAATAGTATAAGTTAGTCAGAGGTCAATTATATCAGTCGATAAGATCATAGCTAGCGTTAAAAAGACTTTCTTAAAAGCTCCAAATTGCGTTCAGCTTTTTAAATCTGAAACTTTCGAAATATGTTTGCTTCCAGATCCGGTAATTACCCGTTGGGATACTTGGATTAATTATTACTGCAATATTATCACATACAAAATATATAAGCAATAATAAACGATTGTTCAAATTAGAAAATATTCTCAAACACATAATGATACAATGAATTTTCCATTGTATAATTAATAATATTTACTTATTTAGCGATTTAACAAATTGTACTAATTATATTTACAGAATAAAAAATTCAGATACGTACAATGAAAAAGAAAAAATAAGGAATTTTTAATTTTAAATTAGAGTAAGGTTTTAAAGAAAAAATAAGAAATTTTATTTTATTTAAAATTAGTATAAAGTTATACCTTTTAAAAATGTATATACATTATTTTTTAATTATATATTTTATAGTGCATATTTAACAATTTATAGAGCACATTATAGAACTTGTTTTACTTTTTTTCAAGGCATATTATAGTGCATATTTCATGATTTTTTACAGTACTATGTATAAATATATATATATATATATCTTCTAAAACAAACCAATACAATATGTTCTGTTACGTACAGTGTTGGGAATAGATAACTAATAATTTATCTAGATAAAGATAAAGATGACTATACTAATTCTTATCTAGATACAGATAAAGATAGTTATACTAAATTTCATCTAGATAAAGATAAAAATAAGTACATTTTTATCTAGATAAATATGAGATAATTTCATGTTTGATTTTGAAAATATTCAGAATACTACAGCCTACAGATATTAGGTAACAAATTCATAATTAAAAACATTTTAAAATAAATATCATTTTTTAAACTCATTTCAAACATTAATAAACATAAAATATAAAATAATTTTTTTTGAAATAAACTTTATAAGAAGATTGTCATCTTGTCAGTTATTATCTGTGTAATAGGTATATTATATTATATTATTATATTATTATATTATATTATATTATATATTGTAATAGGTATATTATATGATGTACAGAAAAATGTAAAAATAAAAATATAAAAACATTTTCAATTTTAAAATTTTATTTTTATTCTATTTAAATAAATTATCTAGATTGGTACTCATAGATAACAAGATTTTTATCTAGATGAAGATAAAGATAACTGAGTATAAATTTATCTAGATAAGATAAAATATAAATAATTGTTATCTAGATATATTTATCTAAATATTTCCCAACACTGGTTACCTACCAACATTTTAAATTTTACTTTTAAAAATTCGATTTTTATAAATTTATTTGTATGTGCACAGTTAAATTATTGTTTGAAACCATATATTTACATATTTGAGTTCTAAAAAATCTAATATATTTAATATTCATACATAATAATAGCTATAATTACAATTTTTTTTTTTTTTTATAATTTACAATTTTTGAAATATAAATAAAAGTTTAAATTAAATCTATAGTTTACAAAATACGAATTTAATAAGATGTATAAATAATACATTTTTCTACATCATCTTCATTTTAATTCATTATAAATAATAAATTTGGAATAAATTTAATACTTGAACTAAACAATGGTTTTTGTAATAAAAATATTTTTAAAAGTAATGCTCCTGTAATGAATACATACAGTTTTGCTGTACAATTTTTAGTAATGAACAATGGAAATAACTTAATAAAAAAAATTTATATTTTTAAACTAATCAACTAATAATAATAAATTTCATTATTCAGTTTTTAATTGCAAAACGTTTTAGATAATTATGGTTAAATGATCCCCGATTTATTTTAGTTTTATATATATATAAATGATGGAAATACACGGCTTCTAGTTTCAAAATAAATATTTTGTGTATTTTAATATACTCTTAAGTCCAAATGACACTTGATTACATATTTAGTTATTTATATTCTTACGGTGAAATTATCGATTTTACATCTTTAAAATTAATTCCTAAAATAACAGTACAGTGAAAACTGTCTAAAGCGGAATTGCATGGGACCAACAAAAAATTCCGCTTTAAGCAGTTTTCCGCTTTATTCAATAAAACGGAAAAATTCCGGATTATTCAATTCATATAAATACCAAAGAATATTTTTCAAATTATTGTTATAAATAATAAAATTAATTAAAATCAAACTAAAATATAGGTTTTATAATTCATTAAATTTAAACTAAAATATAGGTTTTTTATTACATACTACAAATTAAATTACTAAGCAATTAAACAAATAAACATTTAGAATTTCCAAAAATGATGAAGAGTTTAAAAATGTAAATTACCTTTTAACCATTCTTCTTTAATTCTTTAATTTGATTTTTAAGAGTATTGTAAACCTGAGTTTTTCCACAATTAAATATATTTTGTAATTGTTTTACTGAATGTCCTTTTATACTCATATCGATCAGTTAATATTTTTCATTTAATGAAAGACACTTATATTTTAGCATTTTAATATTTAATTCGATGAACGGGAGATAAAATAAAATTAAAAGTGTACGTACGACTGTTGGTGTAAAACTGTTTCACAGTTACAAAGAAGAAATTTCGTATCGTTTAAGATGCGATAATACATAATAATAATGTGATAATGCATTGTATGTACGATGTACATATAGATTTGACACGCGCGTGTCATTTTTCCGGTTTATGCAAGGTTTTTACTTGCATGGGACTTACAAAATCGTTCCGTTTCCGCGTTATGAAGGTTCCGTTTTATTGAGGTTAAGCGTCTATATAAAACTATAGGAACGTGCCAGGACCATAGAAAAATTCCGTATTGGATAGTTTTCCGTATTATTCAGGGTCCGCTTTAGACAGTTTTCACTGTATTTTATAATTTTTTACTCATTTTACTTAACTTTTATGTCTAAATAAAAATATTACAATAAAACTGTTTTTAGTTTTTAATTCAAATTTATATAAATGTATGAAACTTATACCTCGATATTTATTCTTTATTTAATAAAACTTGATAATTTTTTTTTTTTTTTTTTAAGATAACAACCAATTATGATTCACATCTAAAACAAACAAATCAACTTAATATACGAGTTTACTAAAAAAATTTCCAAACTATATACCAGTGGTTTTCAACCTTTTTAAGTTCATGGTTCCTTTTAATATTAAAATAAAATGAACGGCTCCCACACGAATATTTTAAATAAACAAATTTACATTATTTAATCATTTTTATCTAATTTTGTTTAATGAATGAATTAAATTAACTTGATTTAATAAACATGTAATTAATATTATTAGGAAACATTATTTTTGAGATTTATTTTTTTACAATTAAAAATTTACAATAATAATAATTTTAATATTTAATTGGACGTTTGTGTTTCTTTTTGTTATATAATATTATCAAATCGTGGCGTAAATTTTGAAAGTGCGATTCTCATTTCCTTTTTGGTATGCAGTCTTGCTAGATATTGAGTTTTAATAAATGCTTAGGCCGAAAATTCTGTTTCACATAAGTATGATAAAGCAAATGGAACCAAAGTCCTAAAAGCCTTGTTGGCTATGATCGGACACTGCTTCTTTACAACTATCCAAAATTCTGGCAAAGATGATGTTGCAAATTTGGATTTTGCTATTGAATCTGAGGATAAGTCTATCGATAGCTCAATATCGCAATAACATAAATAGATCTAATTCACGTTTGTTGACGGCCGATCTGTCTCACACACGCACGCACACAACATGCTTAGGTGCGTGGACTTACACGGCCTCAAAATATAGATAAAAACTATATTATACTACAGCTTTATTTTTTAGTTTCTACTGCAAACGCGGCTCCTTTGATAATAACCAATGATGCCCCTAGGAGCCACAACGCGCAGGTTGAAAACAACTGCTATATACTATATAAAAAAAAAAAAATTTTAATTAATATTAGTAATATTTTTGTAGAATTTTTGAACTATGAGAAATAATATTTTTATTTGATGAAAAATAAAAATTTATTTTTATTGATTTTTGCAAGCTTTTTAAAAATATATCTTTACATAAGTTTATACAATTTTCCTCAAAACATTTAATCACAATATGAAAATTGTAACCAACCAAATTTATGAAAATGAAACTAAACAGAAACAGCAGATGATAATCTATGGCTTTTGTTAAACAAATATAAATTTATCCTTCAAGTCGGAAATCATAAAGATAGCAGAGCCTATTACTTATAACTTTGAATTCGTAAGTACAAACGCTATAACATACGCTATATACAAAATTATGAGTTATTATTTTTGAATTATGTAGTTATACTTTCAACTAAAAACCCAAAAAATTTTAACTATAAATGTGTTTTACCGTTATAATATTAAATCAGTAATTACCATATTATAATAAATAAACAATATTTATTTTAAGAATGTACAGTATGTTTATTAAACGAATAACACAATTATTTATACATATTACCGTGGACGGTGTGGAATATGTAATTAATTTTGGTCTATATATATATATATTTAATAATACAAACACAAAAAATTAGCTTTTAACTTTCGGATTCTCCATCGGCATATTTATTTTTTGGTGTAATTACATTTTTAAATTGTGTACTACCAATTTTAATGATACGCGAGTAAATGTTTATAAAGTGTAATGAACGTCATTATCATAATAAAAACGCTTGGAATAAAATATAAAATAACATTTTGTTTCGTGGTAAATGTTGTCGACTACATTCACTATCCGAATTAGTTTTGATAGTTTTTGTTTGCGATGGCGATTTTATTGAAACTAAAAAAAAATTTCCCCGTCCCTACAGATCACTTAACACAGTTATCACATATCCTCAGGGACCAGTGATGACATACGTATATTATATCCTCCGTCATCGTCATCGTCACCCACGACGAGGTACACGTGTCAAGTGTCATCATCGAGTCCCCCGTCCACCGACATCCACTCCAAACGTCGTCGACAATTACAATGATTTTTTCGATTTATACGCGTACCCTATCCACGAAAATGTACTCGTCGCCCGTTGCTATAATAGCTATGTAGATACATATAAAATATTATATTATTTTTCACTCATAATAAGTACAATACAAATGTATATATTTACACTTTACACGTGTCATAGGTAGTATGTTTATCCTTGCGACCGAATCGGTATTATTTGCTAAACGCTCGAGGCCGATGATTTATATGCAAAAGCTCCGACTGTGCAAGTCCATTATTGTTGGCAGGTCAAGGTTTATATTTTGGATAAGTAGTTCTCGAACAACTATACGCCTATTCAACGTCCGCGGTTTTTTATTTCTTGTTCGTGGAATGTATTATACAACACGACAGCAAATAGGGAAGCCCTAAGGAGTATCCAATCGAAATATACTTTTTTCAGTTCCACGCTTTCACTTTTGTGGTGAAATAATTTTTTTTTAAAAAAACACTTATATGCTATGTTCAGTATATTATGTACCTAGTACAAGGGATTTTTGTACAGAACCAAAGTCCAAAAACTTCAACTTAACAGAAATATAATATATTCATTCTATTATATATATATATATTTTTGTCTTTATACGAGCAATATGCGCATTTTTATTGTTCATTTTTATTATAATAAAAAATATAACGACATTTTAAACTTTATTTGAACATCAGAATGTCCATATTTTTTTTATTTCTGAAGATAAATTTCAAACAATATTGATCTAAGATCAGAAAAAATATTATTTTTACCTGATTACTTAGTTTAATATTTTTCCTACTTATATTTACATGTCGTTTTGATGCTTTTAGTTTTCGAAATGTTTACCTCGTAAATTCAGTCAAGCACAACATAACATCAAAACTTCAAACGTAGAATACCGTTGTTTTTTTTGAATATATTGACAACAAAATTTAATCCAAATTTAAAGTTCACCTTATGCAACCCTAAATTATAAAATATATGTAATAATATAAACTGTTCAAACATTTAATTCATAAAATTTTTAAAAAAAATAAAATATTTTTCGAGAAAAAAATGCTTGTACTTATAAATTTATAAAATATTGTTCAGAATACAGTATACCTTTATACCTTTTATAAACAACAATTTTCTACCTTTAATAATTAAATAATGAAAATGACATAATTATACAATGATATTCTTGTCATGATTCGTTAATGACGTTTTTCATAAGTAATTCAATTATCTTTTAAAGTTTAAAATTAAATTAACACATTGTCTCATAATACTTATGAGTACCAACTTTTTTAGTATCATAATTTTCGAGTAATCACTTCAAGTATCTGAGTACTGAAAACAAAAAACTAAAAACACTGAAGGTAATACTAATGTATTTAGAACCAATACAAAATTAATTAATTTAAGTAACGGGTAACTGTAATGGTAGTTAAGTAATAAAGCAGAAGTTAAACTAACTTATTAGTGTTGAAGCTTTAAAAAAAAATTATTTTGTTAAGGTTTGTGTAATCTATGCAGTGTTTATTATTTTCATTATTATATATTATTATCATTTATTCTTCCAAAATAGTTTTAAATCAATTATTAATCAACACATTAATTCTCATTTTGAATGCCATATATTTTACTATGTATTTAGATTCAAGTATAATAATTCTCCGGATAATTTAACATCCAAGATGACGTAGTAGTTTATTTAATAAGTCATTAAAGAGAATCATTTAAAATTTATACAGAGTGTTTCACGATGAACTGACAAATGCAATAAATTTTGTTCTATTGGACATTTTCAACTTTTTTTATTTGTCAATTGTCGTCTGCGCTACATTCAAAATATTTTTCTATTTTTTTTCTAACATGTATGCAAAATTAAAACTTGTTCTATTTAATATTAAAAAAAAATTAAGATAAATGTTTTGTAAATCCGATTTTTAGAAAAATGTTGGCGTCAAAAACTTTTACTAAGGTTAAGTCAATAATTTTTAAACAATTTATAAAGTTTGTTTAAATTCTAATTTGTTTCTTGTTTATCAGTGTTATAACGATTATCGATTTTGAATTATTTTTTCCCAAGAAATAATTTGTTCTATTTATAACTATTCATATTATTATACTACGTTAGTATCATAATTTTTGATTATTCATGATAAATTATTTCTCAAATGTTGGATCGGCCTGCGTACACGTAAAAGCATAAAATGTTAAAATATGTTATGGATCCAATAAAAACGCAATATTTGTCTACAGAATGAATATAACTATTGGTCGACGTTAGTAACTTTGCATATTTTGTATACATTACAGTTAAAAAAATTATAATATTGCACAAGTGGATTATAAATATATGTATATTGCACCTTGGGATTACACGAGCGAATATCAAAAACGATGTAATGTAATATTTCATACTAACAATGCTTTGTTATTGTTGAAAAATATTATATGTGTTGTTCCTAAAATACTAAAAAAAAAAAAAAAAGAAGCTAATAATCTAGTTACTTCCGGTAAAAAACATCATAAACAATAATATTTTTATTTATACTATAGGTACTGAAATTATCAATTTCATTAAGAATTGACAAAAATGCGCCTTTCATAAAATTGGTGAACCCATTACAAGCACTTTATAAAAGACTGTCTTTGACTATTCAAAATATTATAATAATACACTGGTCAATCGTTTTACACTCGTTTTCGATTAACATTATCCAACCAAAATAATCAGTTTATTTCGTGTGTACAGATTATTTAAAATTTACATCAACGCAATTAAACTACATAGAATATTTTTTTTAATTTAAGATTTATCAACTTAAAACGTATTTTGTTAGGTAATAATTGAGTTTAATCACATAAATTAATGTATCGGTTTAACTTTTAAGTTATTATAGTTATAGTTAATCTATTTGTCGTACCATTGATGGTATACAAATTAAAAATATCAAACACACAAGAACAGCAAATAACTTTTTCGAAGCTTTCAGCCTGACTTTCTCAAAAAATATTAAAAGCTTTCAGAACACATTGTTTTCCTTGACATGTCGAATGAACTTTTAATGAAATTTTAATGAAATTTACCCGGATTTTGTGTGCATCCCGTGTTTGCGTATGCGCTTACACAGATTTATATAAATGTGAAAACCTCGAAACCAGCCGACCGAGTGGAAAATACTGAACAGTGCACGTGGCAATGTGTCATATAATCCGCCTAACATTTGAGACGGAAAAAACCTTCTAGTGACCGTTCGCGATAGGCAGTAGACAATAAAAGTGTAGTAAGATGCGTTGAGAAGATATATACAAATAATTATTGGTAAAGATTATCTTATAAACACGATGGTTTACTTTGAATACTCGAATGCACATAATAAAATATTTTTTCTCTCTCATACACAAACAAATTTACACACACACACATGCGCGCGCGTTATCGTAAAATGTTCGCCTTTTGCATACAGTAATAGTAATAAAAACGATAATATTAATAAAACGTATACATTATGTTTCGTACAATAGCGAGATCCTGTAGTGCAACCAATATAATATTAGTCGAGTTCCCGTAGTATATTGTATTAAACGAAAAGGTCCTTACGATTCGGACAATAGTGAAAACATAACGACGAAAACATTATTTGAACAAGGTCAGAAACGTAGCTTTTAATTAATAACCCTTTTCTACGAGGAGCATACAAATTTTCTACGGAGCAAACGTCGTGAATTGATCGCGCGCGCGTTCGTCGTTTAATGCTCCTCGACCTAGGATGATTATAGGTGTTCGTAGTGAATGATTAGCAAGGTACAATAAAACAAAACGCTTTTGGCCGGGAAAATATTATTCGGTTGAGTAATAGAAGATATCGAGATCATTTTCAAGATGTTTGAAATCCAAATGGATAATCTGTGGATGATTCGTCGCCTATTGATAGCGCAACCGGAGAGGAGAAAAGAACTATAGTAAGTATTACCAAGACTATACAAAGGAAGACTATACATACTGTACAAAATATCATTCCTTGATGACATTATGTATAAATTAATTAGTAACGATCATTAATTTCATATTTTTCACTTAACAACGAAAATCATTGCGGTATTGTTTCTTTCTACAACTAATCCACACAATCCTTGTAACATTTATAAAAATATCTGAACTTTGAGCGTACATGATTTATATAACGGTTTAACACATCACCTGCAGGTGGAAAAGAATGTTCCACCGAGTAGGTGATTAGGTTACTTTAAGTTTTTGTTCATAGCATTTTATTATGTATTGAATATTGGTTGAAAATAGTTTTTACGATCGATAGTTTGTAATTTTGAGTTTGTTCGTATTATGTAGACATATTTTGGTTATAAAATGATGGAGAGCGTTTTTTCGTACACAT
Organism: Sipha maydis; assembly: GCA_034509805.1. Lineage (NCBI taxonomy): Eukaryota > Metazoa > Arthropoda > Insecta > Hemiptera > Aphididae > Sipha > Sipha maydis. Next base: position 46,649 of record JASXSY010002918.1, read on the forward strand.
AAATATATATATAACTACTGATACAATATTCTGGTATACCGAATATCGTCGTTTTCCCCTCAAAAATATCCCAATTAATAATACATATTACCTACAGTAAATTATAAATGTGAATGCCTAAATTCACTAAATTATTATGTTCCGTTTTGACCAAAAATCGTTTCCACGGTTTTCAGTGAATAACTATATAACATTAGGCTTAAATAAATTATAAGACATCAGGATGTTTTCACATGATATATAAAATATAATAGAGATAACCATTCCTAAGGTTTTTTTTATTTCAATAACGCAACACGTTTTGAATTAATCAAACCTGCATACAATTATTTATTACAAATTATACTCGTATTATGTATGATTACCTTCTGTTAAATACATCAATTTCCCCTGCTGTGATCAACATAGTAAGAAATTTAACAGCATCCAGATTATCAAATCATCGGAAAATTACACATAAAAATAATTAGTGATTAGGTTTTGAAATTGAATAATAATATTTGCAATTTAAATCACAGTACGATAGTACAAAATAATAATTATTGTTAAAGTATAATTATCATAAATAATATAAAATCAATACATTCAAAACAATATAGGTACATAATATATTACAATACATTCCAATATTATGAAATGGTCTAATTAGTGGAATGAACGGGGTATTATTTCATGTCACGAAGTGATCAACTATTCATTTTTTTTAACAGTTCAATATTTATGTATTACAATATTTAGATTATACATCGTACTCTTTGATATTTTTTGCGTAACTTTTCGCATTTATTTGATTTCTGCAGTTATTTTCAAACGTTTTTGAACCCATTAATGGTTTAATCGGGTGCAGAATATATATGTTTAAGAATCCGACCATTTTAATTGCTATAATTGTTTCTGACTTATACTTACAATATTGGCTCCATCTTTGTTACGTTTTGATACATGCGCGTGGGAAAAAATAATAAATTGAGAATTTCTTTTGAATTACATTATACTCCCGGTAATGAAGGTAAGTTCACTTACAAATGATTCACAAAATAAAGAAAATAACGTTTGTTCAAGACCATTTAAATATTTAAAAGGCAGACTTAAACAGTATATAAATACAGATAAGAAAAAAGTAGAGCAGTTAGAATGCTTGCAAAATAGATGCTATGAAGACGGACCCTGTGATTTGTGCGCGAAAACATCAGTGATCCGAATTGAATCCGAAACGAATTTAATAATAAATGTTAATATTATAAAGAATATTACACCAACCGATAACGGTTGTTTTAATTCTACTTTCATGTATTTAATTCATAAATTTATGATACTAATAATTGTTTTCCAAATCCTCTATAGAATTCAACTGAAGTCCCAAATTTATGAACGGAGATGCTTAGCACCCCCTAACGTATCTAACTATTATTTATGTGTTCGCATACAAGAATGTATATATACCACATTAATGTTTGATTAGAATTTTCTGAAGCATACACAACGACAATAATATTATGCATATTTAAAGTTAATATCACGCCAGTTATATATTACAACAATAATATCTTATTTTTTCATGTCATACACGTCAGTCGAATAATTTTCACATTATTGCTATGTATTCGTATATATTCTATTTATTTTTCGAATTTTTGATAAAAGTTGTACGACTTATTCATTAATATATGTATTTATATATTTTTACCAAGCAAAGATGAAAATCAAACAAAAACAATAAGAACATAAAACAAAAACAAAACTATTACACTAATTAATTCAGTCTGGTTAAAGAATTATTACATTATGTTACGAGTTTTTCGTTATATTCAAATAGAAAAATAAAAAAAACAAACTGCAATAAAATAGTCGCATGACATAAACTCTGACTTGAATTATTTGTAATTCTAAATACGAGTACTATTGTTATTCATTATAGATTCTTTAAGATATATTTTCGTTAACAGTTTCAATTTAAATCACACGAATAATACATATTATATGGCAACATGTTTCATATTAAAAACTAAGAAGACACAAAATAATATAAAATTTCATTTTATATTTTGAAAAATATTTATCATAATTATATAGTTAAAAGTAAAACATGTCAGTTTTTTGTACAGAAAATGGTTAATTTTTGGAATATGATTTAGAGGTGACAAAATGAGCTGTTTGTTAGATTTTTTTACATCTCCAAAAATGTATTAGTCGAATAATACAAATTATCACAATGTTATTACAAATAATAAAAAAAAAATATTCATCGTCAAATGGAGAAAATAATAATATTTAAAGTATTTTTATTTGTTTATTTTTTTTTATTGAAATTTTAACAAGCATACTATAATATCTCAACAATTATTAATATTTTAATTATTATATTATTATTATAAGTATTTTAATGTTATTACTTAAATTTTTATTTAATGTTAGACACTATAAAAATAATTATAAATATTCTTATTTCAACGCTATAATTGATTATGGCTAGTGAACATTTTCTGAGTTCGACAATTTTTTTTTTCTATCCTATTATTCCATAGTTTTATGTACATTTGAACTTTTTTAAACAAATTGAAGGAACACAAGAGAAAATCTTATGATAACAAATCAGCCTTTTGTATTAAATTTTAACCCCATTCCCATGTCAATGACAATATACTTAGTTTAGAAAATGCTGTGTATACAATTTCTTAGGAGCTCTTCGCCCTTGCAACACTATACTCTCAGACTACTTAATAAAAGCACATCTATGTGAAATTATGCATTTTTCAATGGTGCTTAATTGTTTTTTTTCACTTTTACCATATACTAATAATTTGTATATTCTGTGAAAATTATATTAATCCCTGTATTATTATATGGACATATCATCGAAAGGAAATTTGGTTATTGAAACTACCATCGGTGAAATTAATCTTACAGTGACTCGATACTGAATTTGATTACAAAATATTAAAATAAAAATTATCGCAATAGTGGTATAGAGAAAAGTTTAAAAATTTCAAGTTTATAACATGAGAACCCGTAAGAAAATAACTTTAAAGTTTTTTCTGTTTAAAAAAAATAAATAAATATAATAACTGGTTCGATGTAAATAAAAAAAAAAAATATTAATAATAATATTGAGTATAGAAATAAACGATTACAACATTTTCCATTTATAGCAACACGTACATACATATTTACTTTTTGTGAACCTTAAATTAGCTGCGATTCGTTGGAATTTTCGAACTGAACCAAACCATACTAATAAGAAGGATAATCTACTTCTCTTGTTATGACTGTGTTGTGCAATACTGCAGAGAAAGTGAGAGAGAAATATAATGACGGATTCCTGGTCCCTATGGGAGCTATATAATGCAGTTTCATAATACACTCGGTGAAAAAAATATTTATTTGTTGAATTTATTTTTCACTACTATCAAAGTTTCATAAATGTAACTTTTTTCTTATAATATAAAATTTATTTATTTCAATTTAATGAATTAAAAAAAAAAAAACTGTATATTTTATAATCTTAAATCCATTCTCTTATTATCTATAATATTTATTTTATTCATGTACTTTGAAAAATTATTATTAACATTTTATAAACTTTTGGATACAATAAAATTAAAGTCTTGTTCAAGTTCACTTTTGTAAACTCATGAAACGAATTTTTCCAGTTTATGTTTTTATTTTAAATAAGTCATATTTTTATTTACAAAATATAATATAATGAAATAAATCAACTTTTTTAAAATTTATTATTATATAGGTATTGCTATATAATAATAATAATAATAATAATAATAATAATAATAATAATAATACATTATTGTGGTTTGAAATTCAACGTATACAAACATTTTATAATATTATAAATGTCACAAGTAAATGTGTTATTTTTATAAAATAAAAAATTTAATTTAGATATAAATTAAAACTAATTAATAGTTTAAACTTCAGTACTTTATTTATTATTTATTTTTTAGAAATATTTATATTGCTTAATCAATCCAAGAAAATATTAAAATAATCCAAAGAATTACCATTATATAAAATTTAATTTTAAAAGCATAAAGACGATAATTTTGCTTTTTTAGTTATACTTAGAATATTTTAATATAAAGGAGACTATGGTGAAGTATAATTACTGAGGTTTTAAATAATAACTTCAGACAATAAATTTAACTGTTTTATAGTTTTCATAAAAATATAATTATTGAACCATCATGACGTGATTGAAAAATTGAAAATTAGATTCTTTAACTAATATACTCGAAGAAATAGAATTATTTATTTATTATTACGTTGATTATTTGTAACTAATTACATGAAAAAAATGTTTTTTAACTCTTTCAATTAGTTAAATATGTCGAGAATGATAAAGATTCTGTGATTAACTGTAATTACTATATATATATATATATTATAATAAATCATTTTCAGAGGAAAATCAAATTAAACTATAAATTCATGTTTCAAATTATTCTGAACTAGTGAAGAGCAGACTAATTTATAATAATAATTAATAAATTACGGCAAAAGGGTTTACTGCACTGTTTATCAATTAGGTAAAAGTTTTATTTTTCCAGTGAAATTTATGAACGAAAAATCAATAGCAGCTCGAACAATTGATTTCTTAAGAAAATAGGAGTAGTAAATTTCGATGATTTAATGTAATAACAGGAACATGATCAATACACATAGGTATTATAAAGCAAGGGTCGCCAACCAAACGATCAACTGGTCGGTCTTCTAGAAATTAGTTCGATCACCATAAATAGTTAGAAACTAATCCAAAATCACATTAATAATCTTACATTTTTTTTTTTTTTTTTTTATAGTCAAACAAATTTCCTGGAGTATTCTAGATTTCGATCACCAGAGACTTAAAATGTTGAATGTAACTCCTTTATTTGAAAAGATTGGTGACTCCTGATATAAAGCACCAAAGTTGTATCGCCTTAATACAGAAGTTCCCAGTCGGGGTTCATCGACGTGAAATTATTTGAAAAATATTCCAATAAATTGGATTTAAATCATAATTTGGATTCATGTCGGAAACATGTACGCTAACAATGGTATAAAAAAAAAATTATATTTTCAACCTTTTATTTTTGAATACGGATTTTCTACATTATAAATAAAAAAAAAAAAAAATTAAATTAAATAAACAAATTAAATTGAAGTCTATCGAAGAAGAAAATGTCTTCTTTCATTTAATGAGAATATGTCCATCTATAATTTAACCACGAATAAAATAACCTTATAAATTAACCTTATAAATAAAATAATATTATATAATAATAATTAAATATAAAAAATACAATGTACATTTTAGTTAATTTTCAAAGAAATCATTTTTTTTTTTTTTATGTATTTACTACTTTTGGTTATAATTAGTCACTTAGCTAAAGAAAATCAAAGTTACAAAATTTAAAAACATGATATATTACTAAAGAGTACAGAGTATAGGATGCCTTCTGATTTTTAAAAAAAATAATAGAACCTAAGGTTAGGTAAACCTAAGGCTCGGGATGCCGTGAATTTTAAAAGGTGTGGGAGCCCCTGCCTTAATGTGCAATAGACAAAATAAAGCTATATACACCACCAAGAATCTGATTATTAAACGAGTTTTGGCACTTAACGTTGTATTAAAGGATTGTGTAACGGCTATAAATTTACACATCGGACATATTGTTATAATATGTGCATTATGTACGTCTACGTTAAGTCCATTGTTCAATGAAGGGTTTTCAATGTTAAGAGTAGGTAGATAATGCTGTTAATGCTGTATATTATTATAATATTATATATATTTCGTGAATTTATGTCTGTAGAACATTTTTTCGCGGTGATCCATCTGAGCAAATGTCACAGAGTTGATTAACTAACACAAAATACACTTTATATCCCATATTATCTCGTGAATATAATACGCGTAATAATCTGTTACATGTTTGTCGCTAAGTGTCGCGTAGTACATTTTAAGTATTCATTTTAGGCGTATTACATTTCTATGAAAGTTATTTTTTTCTTATCTAATATTATATATTATTGTGGTGTTGTCATTTACAAGTACTTAAGTCAAAACCAAAGCGTTTTTATAAAATTAAAATTAAATATCATTGTAAAATCAATCGCTATGACCAATAGTACATAGTATGCAATGATGTTTCCGTAGGTTATAGTATTAAATTTACGCCGTATACTCAGAATATTATTTCTAAAATGCACAGGTACACTACATACACTCTCAAGCAGTTGATTAAGAAATATAAAATCGGTATTAAATTTTTTGATTTTGGCCGATTTCGGTAATTTATATTTTTTCCTCCTCTCAGACGACGTTCATTAACATGATATAATTGATGGTACAATATTGTATTTCTACATAATTATATGTAGACATGTTTATATATGGGGACATGTTTGCCCGAAACTTGAATTCCCGATGCTATTTATCTAATAATGATTTTGAAACACAATACATTATACTTACTTTTTCTGTGTTTGTTATGAAAATGCAATTTATAAAGAATCTTATCATACGCAAGGATTATGAGTGTATTTTAACATAGTTAAATATAAAAATATGATTTTTAAGCACATGTTCTGTGAAGAATGGCACTAATTTTTAATTTTAATACTCTATTTTTAATTTTAATGCGTTGAATTTCACGAGCTAAACTGCTTTTTGCTATAAAATTTGTATTCCTAAATAAACCGATGGATGATAGTAATACAATAATTTTGTAAATGATCGTTTCATAAAGAATAAGAAGTAGAAATTCTGTTGAAAATATTAATATTTTGATTTAATTCCATTTTATTTATTTTTGAATGAAGACATAAATTTGTAAAATTATTTCATAAGAGAGGATAATGCGTTATTTATATACACACACATGTATATATATTATTAATGTTTAGAGAAAAAGATAAATTATTCGTTGTAGTGGTTATGATTCAGTGTTTGGAAAGAACATCATTCGAGAACGCACGTTCATATTTTGTGAATGGCATGCCAATTTCACTCGCTTTTTTCAAAGAGAACGTGAACGTGAACAACATTAATATTTTTAATAAATTTGAAAATTTTCGGAGCGTTCAAATCGATTTACCATTTTAAAAATATGTGGGTAAATAATAAATATTAATTATAATTTATTTAAATATAGGTGTTAAACAAACAGTAAAATAAATTCAATCCAATTTTTAATAGCCCCTTTTTATATTTATGAATCACCAGGTTGGTGATTCATAAATATAAAATAAAGATATTTAAATGAACACGTTAATTTTTTTATAGAACTTGAAGGAAAATGAGTTAACTTACAAGAAATGAACATGAACGTGAATGAGTTTTTTTTTTTTGGTACTAAAAAACGAAAACTATCTGAATTTTTAAGTGAACGTTTCGAACACTGTTACGATCATACCGTTATAATTAATGAACTACATAACTAACGAAATACTACTAATAAAAATAGTCTATTCATAATTTTAAATGAAAAGCTTTTAAAACTAAAGGCATGTCAGTACTAATATTGCAAATTAAAACAATGCAGTTTCTAGCGTAAGTCAACCATCGTAGTTATATAATCATGCTTAACGTCAAAATATAAAAAAAATAGCGCAAAAAAGATTTACCTATATATTCAATTTCCTTTTACAATAAAGTTGTACCATTAATTCTTGGAACTACAAATGAACCAAGAATTATGGTAAAATAAATGAAAAAAGAGCAAATTCAAGTGGAAGGAAGAGCTGAAGATTTAATTCGAGGAAAAGCAGATTCTCTCAGATAACTCTCATGGAATACGCTGAACGAGGAAAATGTTTAGTGCAAATATAAAAGGCCGGGAAAATCATTTAAACTTATTGTTTTAAAGAAGAGTCGCTCATAACTATAAATTGTACGCAGTAAAATAATTTATTCATTATTATTATTAATATTATCATTATTATTATTATTATTATTATTATTATTATTAAAATAATTGTACATTTCGGATACTTATTGTGTATAAATATAACAGATTGTTTAAATAAAAAAAATAACGGTTAGTGGCATTCGGGGACTGTCGCGGTAAAGCTATTGCATATTAAATAAATAAGAAGTTGATATAATTTTAAATTTTTTTATTATTCTAGTTATTCAGGAATAAGTTACATATATACTGCATATGTCCGTAATGTACACGTCGCAGTCGACGTCAATGTCAACTTATTTAAATAATTTTTATTTATAGCACTGTGAAGTATAATAGAAAGAGTATGAATCTCAATTGTTTTGTCAATGTTTACACCACTTATTCACCACCATCGCCATATTAATCACAAAAATTTCCACATTCAGACACTCGTGGGCGTAGTGTGTTCCAAACGGAATTGATTGAAACATCACTGCTGCTTCTGTAGGAGTCGTCAATCAGTATACACAATACGTACGAGGCGACATGAACGTCAAACCTTTGAAAACGAATAAAATCGAAAGAAAAGAAAAAGGTACGCGTCGTTGGATTCGACATCCGGCGTCAAAGTTCCGAAATGATACATTTGCCTAACTTCTCTGTTGACGATTTCTTCGACACCTTTCCGTTCGAAATCGCAAACCTAAAACGGTCGGAGCGTTTCGTCCGGAACCGATTAAACTAAAACAATGATAATATGCGACCGACGTAATGTAATTCCGTAGGGTGAGTTATCTCGTTGGCAACGTAACATCATACAATTTACCATCACATACCGTGTGCTGTACCGACGTCGTCAACTATTATTGTTTCGCACAATTCGCGGCGCGCGATAGTAACACGCGGTAACTAACGGTAAAACGGTTGTTTTTCGTTTTCGCGCGTCACTAAACGAAATACGCACGTGAAACCCGTCGTTGCTTCTTGATAATTATCCCTCGCACGGTGATATTCAAAATAAACTGTAATCGCTTAAATACTAAAAAACTGGGCGCACGTGTGTTTCGACGGAGTCATCGTTCTCAATCTCCTCGCAACTCTTGCTGCTTCTCAAACTGAGGCCGCGGTCCCCTAGAGAGCCATTATACATTTATTTTATTTAAACCTTTTCTTAAGGCATTTAATTTATTTGTAATTTATGCATGTTTCAAATTTAACACTGTTATAAATGTTTTTCAAAATTATATTAAAAAAATATTGATTCACTATACGTTTTAATAATTATCTATGTGCAATTTTACCAACATGTTTTTATAGTTCATAATTAGCAAAAGAATGGTTCAGAGTGTTGGGCGGTTAACAGGATAATAGAACAAATTATGAGTGTCGCGGAAATGAGAATGCTTAGATGGTTGAGTGAAGTGACAAGAGAAGATAGAATAAGGAACGAATACGTGAGAGGTAGTGTTGGTGTAGTGCCAATTGTGGACAAGATGAGAGAAAATAGGCTGAGATATTTTGGGCATGTGATGAGGCGAGAGGAAACGAATGCAGTAAGAGTGGTTATGAAGATGGACGTTGAAGGGAAAAGAGGAAGAGGAAGAGGAAGACCAAAAAAGAGATGGTTGGAGACTTTGGAGAATGACATAAGGGCTGTCGGTGTGTGCAGAGGATATGTGATTGACCGAGTGAAGTGGAGGTGTAGGACAAGGGTGGCCGACCCCAAATAGTTGAGAGGAAGACGAGGCAGAAGAAGAAAAAGAAGAAGAATTAGCAAAAGAATAATTAATGATTTTGATTAAGGGCCCGTGGTACATTAATTTTTACCGATTGTATTAAATTTAGGGCATTCCATAATAAAAAATGCTCTAGACAACCGAGTTGCATAATAGTTTATCACAATTTCGATGATTGTTACATTATTATTTATCTTTGAACTGTCTATTTCATAATGGAGCGAAATTTTAATAGTCAATTCATATATGAGATTGAAAAAACATCCGGAGCTAATATATAGAAGAGTTACTCCAAATAAATTGTAACGAAACCAAATTTGAAGTGAAGTAGCTCACTGACTAGCATATTCAAATTATAATAATCATATAATAATTTACATACGGGTGTGAAAATTAAATTATTTTCTAAAGGTTTAAATTATGTACGTGTATAATAAATTAAAATAATTTTACTATATGAATTGTAATATTAAACAGTTAGATAAACACCTTGGTTCTGGGTACATGGTTATAAAATAATTTATGTAAATTATAATGTACTCGTATTAAATTTTGCCCATCGCGATATCCGAGTTGAGGACACGGTTTATCAGTGGTCAGCAGCGGTTTATATTTGAACAACTTCGAAGGTTTCAATCCGAAATGTTTGTTTCTAAAAATGTACATTCGAAAAAAAATGGAAAGAAAAATTTAATAAATCTCTCCGTCGTCGACCATGAAAACGTTCGATTTTACTGTTGTGCATACAAAGTGTACGAAACTTGATTTTAATTTTTTTATCTATGGCTCGGAATCAGCATATCGACTGATAAAAAGTAAAAGTGGCTAAGTAACATAATATATATTACAAGACAACCGACAGTTAGAATTGTCAATCATATAAGCGCTAATGTACTTATGAGAATTTAGTAATGAGATATTGAATTATTAAATTCCGGTATAAGTGACATTTATTGTCAAAATGTTATAAAAGCAGGGGCCAAGCGCCATTTTTAGGTATAAGTGACACTAATAAAAATTGTATTAGCCAAGCAACAAAAAAAGTATAACGCTCAGTTCCTAATATTATCGCTTATCACTAGGGCTCGACAATTATTGTATTATAAAGCTTTAAAATTCATTGCATTACCGCAATAAAAATTAACCAAAATTGCACTTAAAAAAAGCATTATTACAGTGAAAAATATCGATAAATGAATTGAAAAATGCAAATTTGCTATAAAAGAATTCTAAGTTGCACTAAAAATTACAATCAAATTGTTTATTAACTAAAATAATTATCTAAAAGAAAAAAATGTACAAGTATTTTTTATTAATACTATCATATCACAAATTTGAGTTATTTTACAAAATATTATGTATTTCAAAATAAAAATTAATACTGTAATAGTGGTTTTAATCTGGTCTTCCAGGAGCCCACAAATAAAGTTATTAATGTTTAAAAAGTTTTATTTGTTCAAATATTATTTTATTTTTTGTTAGGTACACAATTATGTACATACCTCATAAATAAATGCGGTGTGCAATAAATTATTTCTTTAAGTTATCAGAAAATCTCAATTGATCTCCGATTTGAAAACAGAAAGTTGTGCAACTCGTGCATCGTCTTACCAAATTATATGTCTACCAATACCATCACAATCGATAAATTCCGAAATAACCATAAATTCTTTATTATTATTATATTATTCTGGCTCTTATGCAGTGCCACGTTGAGCTATGTTGTCGCCCGGGAGCAAATTAAAATATGCCACCCTTAAGAAAATTATAATTAAATATTATATTCACCATACTATTAATTACAGTCAGTAGCGTATTAACGAGTACGATATAAGTATACTATGCAATAGAAATAAATATTTTAATTTTCATAAGGAAATCGTCAAACTGAAAATATGTTTGCACATCTAACGGTGTCCAGATGACTGCCTAGATAAAATATTACGATTTACTTGTAACCGACTATTTTCTAGGAAGAATCGTACATGAATAACGAAAATAAAAATAAAATAGTTTATACGATAACAGTACAACTAGACCGAGTTCTTAATTAATTATTAATGAATTACCTCCTTGTAGCATACAGCGGTAGACTGCGGCTTTTTCGTGATATTTATGAACGAAATAATATGTATTATAGTTATACAATCATACAAGAAAAATGTTAATTATATATTTTTTATTCTATGTTGATCCTCAAAAATTTGGAGCCCAAGGGCAATTGTCACCCTTGCCCCCCCTTAAACCTGACTCTGCCCGGGTGCCATGATATTTGATCAGTGGTCACTTCAAAGTAGCGTATGAAAACGCAATAATTCGCGTTTAGATCTTATGAACACTCGCGTCGAGCTTACGACATTATAGAAAACCAAAGATGAATTTGAAATAATAATTTTTTTCTTTATTTTTTTTTTTTTTTATACATAGAATAAGTTTTTTTTTCAACGCTGAACAAAAGTTAGAACTGTAACATCAATTAAATGTCTTTATGGGTTTAGATAATCGCCGCTATCGTAACGGACCCCGCTTTGCATTCGTCCGCGCTCGCGACGCAGTCGTAAGTACACCGGCGTGCACTGTCCCTGTTGCGCTAGTCGGACATCGCTTCGGGCTTTGCAGTGGTCGTTGCGCCGGAATGGTGGATACACCGGTCGAACGATTGCCACGGTCCGAAGTCGTGACCGAGACGGTCGCACTTGGCGTAATCGCGGCAGCTGGGGCGAGGGCGAGGGCGGCGGTGGTGGCCGCGCGTCCGTTGGCCCCGGAGACGACGCGTGCCGGTGGCCGAGGCACGGGCTTCTGTGCCCGGCGTTCCCGGTTGCGCAACATCCGCTGCTGCGTCGGCCGGTCCGCAGGCGACTTGGCCCACGCGACATCGATGCGTACGCCTGTGGCCACGTCCTGGGAACCGTCCAGCGCGTACATGGCCGACTGCGCGTCCTCGCGCCGCCCGAAGCGCACGAACGCGTGGTTCTTCAGCACATTCACGCGCTCCACGGCCCCGTACCGACCGAACTTCCGGGACAGCACACGTTCATCGAGCACGCCGCCGTACTGCCTGACGAACAGCACGCGCACCTCGGGCATTGTGTTCGCGACCGGCTGCGGTTGTTTCGGGTCCGCCCAGTCCACGACCGTGTTGCACCCGAACAACTTGTGCTGCGACAGCGTCCGCTTAGCGCGTGTGGCCGCGGCCGTCGACTCGTAGTCCAGGAAGCAGAAGCCCCGGTGCATCGACGGGTTGTCGATGTTCTTGAACGTGATCACGCGTACTAGACTGCCGCGCGTTATGCGGCTCACCTCGTCAGATATCTCTTGTTTCGATTTTGCTTTCGGCAGACTGCCCACGAACAGCCTGCACCTGTGGCCGTCGTCCGCAGTGGCCAAAGGTCGTACCGAACGATTCGTCATTTTCACCGTATAACTTGGTACCGTCGTCGTCGTCGTCGCGGGCGCCACTTGTACTTTTCGCTCGTCGACAGCGAGATTCGAACCGTTCTTGGTGGTGTCGTGAATTACTCGTTTTTCGGACTTTTGGTACTTATTCTTCGATATCTTTCCGTCCATAGTGCTTCGATGTCGTGTAAAAATGTTCGACTAATGTTTCGTACTTGTTTACACTCCTCGAAAACTCGCACTACGGATTATGTGTTATTGATTTTGCATACATAGCCAGCCAGCTATTACACAGCAACGTTTGTAATACGGTAATTGTTATATTTATTTATCCGTCGTACAGTTTTTTATCTCGTTTAGATGCATTATTTCTTTAAGGTTAACAGTAAGTAATATTGCATCGACCTACAGTTTTAGTCGACTATATTGCTTGGACCTTTTCGTTGCCTAACGTTTCTAACTTGTACCTACATAGTTAATTTAACTTTCTTCTTATCTACAATGTTACTTAATATTTTGACTTGGTTATTAAAAAACTCTCTTTATCTTTAACTACTACGGAGGAAGTGCATTTTTAATTGATACATTTCCAGAAATGTTTATGAGTTCCGTAATCGTACACTTTAAACGTTGATAAATATTTTTTATATTTTTCGCTACATACGCATACGTACTCAACACAGATCGTTATTTCTAAACTTCCCTACTGTTCATTTTGTGTTCAATAATTTATTTCTACTGGACATAATCTTTATATTTTATTAGTGTGTAAGGAAATTCGTGTCATGGCATAACTTAAGTTTATTTCAAAATGTTAACTCATAAAGTTGTTTATTTCCAGTGAACTTTAAATACCAACCAGGTTACAATTGGTCATGCTAATAGAATCTTTCCCTACATTTTTTTTTGCATAATAAAGGATATTTGTAAAGTGATTGAAAATCACAAAATACAACGAGTTTAATTTTCCTGAAATCTTAAAATACATTCTTTAGGTACCTATATAGTTATTATCAGTACAATATGTTTCATATTATTATAAACGTAGAAAGCACCTTGAATACATATTATTTGAAAAGTATGTATGTATTATAGAAATCAAAGTAATAATTTATACGTGTATATTATTGGCTAGCATGGAAAGTTTCATCACTATTTACGAAATTCAGTGAAATGTGCCGACTGTCGAGATAAAATATTACGATTTATTTGTAACCGACTATTTTCTAGGAAAAAAAGTACAGGAATAACGAAAATTGTTTATACAATGTAAACAGTGTAACTAGAACAAGTTCTTAATTAATTATTAATTAGTTAATTATCGCCTTGTAACATGCGGTAGTCTGCGGTTTTTTTGTGATATTTATGAACGAAATAATATGTATTATAGTTACACAGTGATACAAAAAAATTTATAATTATATATTTTTTATTTTATATTGATCCTCAAAAATTTTCCTCCCCGAGGCAATTACCCCCTCTTGCCCCCCCCCCCCCCCCCCCCCCCCCGTTAAACGTGGCTCTGCATACATGTATTAATATATGACACCATCGTTATTTTATTTTTTACGTAAAAAAAAAAAAAAATTGAAACTTCTGAATAATATTTGAAACTAACTAAAATTGTATAATAAATGTTAATTATAAATTATAAATTGAAAATCCACGAAATGTAATCAAATCGTAAAAATGCCGAAAACTGTATAAAGTTGAACTAAATTTTTTTAGACTATAATATGTACTTGCATGGAACGAATTTATAATCTACTTGGCAATAAAATTCGAAGGATAGAAAAAAAAAATCGCAAATGCACTAAATTCCGAGGTCTACTCATCGCAGTGTACCGATATTAAAATCCATGTAATCAAACTGTTTGTTCGTCTTATGTCGTAGTTGATGGAGGCCGAACGGTACGAACTCGTTAGGAAAGGGAAAATTGTACAATTTGTGTACCAATTACGGTACACTGCTAGTCGGTGTTAGTGCAGGTCAATTTATTTGTATTTGCAAACATCTCACCTTGTGCACATCGAATTGAAATCGAATTACGTCAGGTCGTTACGACCGTGACTATTAAGGAATAGAAGTGCATGAGAACCTCATTGCGTAAGTCGATACCGAGGCACCGACGTCAAAGCGTTAGTGAACATCTGTTTTTATTCCTCCGAAAAAGCATTAAGACCGGTCGCTTAGCCGCATTTGTATTTGATCAGTGGACCCGTGTAGATGGCGAAATCGAAACGACGACGGAACACGTTGAAGAACTGAACGAGCAACGGCAACGTAATTGTTCCATTTGCGCGACCGTTTGCAAAAAAAAAAAAAAAAATGTTAAAAAGCTATTGAAAAGTTACGGGAAAAAGAGAACAAGAACATTTGGTCCGTAATTTTCGCACTCTGCGTCCGCACGTCGCACGACCGACCGGTAGAGCTACCGTACCGTTCGACACGGCGCCGCGTCATTTGCCCGGATCCCGATGACGATGGACCGGTAGATGGCGCATAGCATACCGTTTGACGAGCCAAATACCGTCGTCGCATTAATCGTTAACGATAACAACAGTTATCGTATTCTTAATCCCTATTCTTAAGGGCTTACGAACAACGAAACTTCTCGACGGTGCCCGGCCGGAGCTTTGGGCACCGTTCGCGCGTCCGCGTATTTATTGCGATGAGACCGACTGTTTGTGAACACATACAATGTGCGGTACAATGCATGTGTTACAATAATATTTACACTCCACTCGATCTCATCCACGCCCGACGGCATGGTTGTTCTAATCGAAATCAATGTACACAATTTACTACACATAGTACATACACATATCATTTGGTGCGCAATCGTGTTGTGATATTAACAGGTGAATAGGGATCGGGACGCGATCGTGTTGCAAATTGTTTGCGCAATCGTGGTGTATTTAGTAGGGTCGAAAGGGAAAAAATTGCTCGATCATGTTATAGGCCGAACAAAAGAGCCCGGAGGCTCGAGTATTCCCGGGGCCCCGGCAAAGCTGCGTACGGCGCTGTCCGTATTCACGTGCCGAAGTACCAGTCGAGAGAACCGACAGTTTAGGACAATCTAGTCTGTAAACGATCGTTGTGCAATGGAGTCGTGCACGCGAGGCTACTGATTGCTCGCGGAAATCGTTTTCTTTACGTTCTCGGATACAACAATACGTATGCAGTGCATTGTGTTTCGGATTAGGTTATTATGCAAGCACCGTAGGTGTGTATAGTATAATATTATCTAAGATGCACCTCGAAGACTGAAACCAACGCATGTCACGGGTTCGAACGTGCAGGTGACGTTGATGGACGACTCGGCCGTCATCGTTGTACGTCGTCTTCTGTTCTATATTTGGGTGTATATCATATCCATATATATATATATATGTATACATGTATACAATATTTCGTAGTGTTAAATACTATTGCGAAAGTAACCACTTTGTATTTGCTCTTTTTGATCGTAATTGTTATTACAGTAAAAGTGCTAAACGAATATGACAAAAAAACCTAATAGGGGTTTATATGAAAACCATTACGCTTACACGTCACATTTGATATATTTTTTCGAGTTTCTATATTATGGAATTGGTGTGATAGAGATGAAGAACATAATGTAATAAATAAATGATTGGAACACGTAACTACATATTAAAAGAAATACGTTACATGATAGTGTTTGAGGCACGAATATAAGGGTGGGGGGTGTAAACATATCCATTCTCTCCTTTTTGTTGTCTCTAAGAAATCACTCTTCTGGACGAAGAAATCACTATTTTATTTTTTCAACCCATATATATATTACCATATAAGCATATAAGTATATATAAGTTAGCAATAAAAAAGTTAATTTTAATTTTTTTTACTTTTTTCTATAACTTAACTCATTAATAGCCAAACTTCGTATTCAAGAACCACAATTTAAGATTCCGTCTGTATCGCACTTATACTTGTTGTGAATGTTGTTATTGTTGTGTACATGGTATATATTTCCATAACAATAAAAACTTAACTAGTTAAACAAATTAACTTAATAATATAAATAGCTTAAATAAATTCTGTAATGTATCATTATAATTACTATTGTAAAACCCGTCATTGTTAAAAATGTATTTTATGTTTTGTATATAAACACGCTCTCTATAGAGGGTATTATAAATTCCTATACAACTTACATTAATTAAATAACTCTTTTTTATGAAGTTAAATTGCTATCTTACAGAATAAAATATTAAATTTGAAAAATCTGTTTTCTTATAATTAATAACTCAATGGCATTGTGTAGTCTTAAGCTTAATTTCTTCAAGTTACATTTTTTCCGTTAACTTACTTTTGCAAATGTTATCAATAATGCGTGCAGAAAATAAAATCTTAAATCTGTATGCTTTTAAATCTTTCAAACTGTACATAACATAAGCCGTCTACATAGTGATGATCTAGATACTTAATAAATAATATATCAATATACAATTCATTAGCCAAAACTAGTCAAAAAGAATATATTTATCACTGTTTGGTGTTAACGAATAAAAATTAAACTTAATTAAAATATTATAATGTAATGTATTTTGTACATACTACTTTATACTATTTATACATCATTTTTTCACGTGTTCTTTTATTTTATTTTGAACTGCAAACGTTTATCACGCGCTAAAGATTATTTATTAAGTACCAATGCGAGAGCAACAGTAGTTTTATAATGAGAATAATGTTAAAAGTGACTGAGTGCATTACATAACGTAAACCTATAATTTAATTACGTTTGAAATTAACCTTAAGTTAAGCTAATAAACTAATCTACGAATCTTATATTGTTATATTTTGTGGATAGATTTATTTTAGATTTTTTTTAATTATTGTTTAAAGTTCTACCGATGGTGGAAAGTTAAGTTACCAGAAATCTTGGCTCGTAGTGAAATGTTTCTTCGTTCAATGTGTCACTTCAAATATCTGAGAATAATAATTACCAATAGCGTGCGCGTAAAAGTCCATTGTGTCAACCATACCTCTAACACGGCTTATAATTTTTTAATTAGATAAGTAAAATATACATCAATTTAACTGTAATCGAAATCAGGAATTCTATATAAATCATTAACTGTGAGTAAATGTAGTAAATTTACTAAGTACTAAATAGTACTGTAGTAAATCGTTTACTTTAAAACAACAGACAATTGTTGTACATGATCAGCCAAATGTAATGGCGTAAAATAGGTGTGATATAAAAATATCTGTTTTGTATGTTAATCATCTCGGGTAATTTTTGCGAATCTTAATGTTTGTGATTTTTTTTTTTCTTACTTAAATTAAACGTAACTTTGTTTGAAACACAAGACTTGAACGATAAAAAATGTGTCTACGTTCAAAACATATTTCAAATGTACACGTCAAGTATACTTACCAATGTACATGCATGTACACTAGTTTAACGCTATATTGTATTTGTAAATAAATGTTAGACGTTGTTCGTTTTCCGATTTGGATCGAAACACGCGTTTCCGTATATTATATCTGCGATTATAGTGATAATCGATATCAGAATACACGAGTGCTAATCGAACGACTAACACAAGCGAGATCCGGAGGTAATGCATAATATGTTCGGAAACCGTTCGATAGTAAAAATCATACTCGAATGGCAATTATTCTTAGGGTTTAAAAAATCTGACCCGGTTGGGTTTAAATGGGTTTTAATGGGTTTGAATGAGTTTTAATAGTTTACAAATGAATATCGTTTCTTGGCAATTATTTATAAGGGCAGTTTGCTACAGTTTGCATTACCTACAAAACATAAATGTACCATTTTAATTTAGTTTTGACAAATACTAATTATTATATTCCCATCTTCATTCTACGGTTATATAACCATTATTTTGGAATTTAGATTTTACGGTTGGTCGCTCTGACTGTCTGAATAAAATGTAATAATTAATTAAAAGTAAGAAATGTAAAAATACAATATTTAATGTTTTTTCTTAAATATTTTTGTTTTTATTGTTACCAAAAAGTAAAAGAAAATAAATATGAAGTTTGATATTTCTTAATTTTTGTGTTTGTTGGATTATTTTTACTGGGTTGGATCCATTACTAAAAACCCTGGTTATTTGCATTTCCAGTAAACGCTGCGCGAATGATTTCGAACCGGTCGTAAATCTTTCAGTGCGCCGGCCAAATCATCACCATAACGTGGTGATATATACTCGTACGTATCTGGAAACAGCGTTCGAACGATCTCGGGAACAAAATATTATTATGTTTACGCCGAATTGCCTGCGTCGCGGCACAATATTCGTTTCGCCACGTCGTTCGTATAATACACACTGCGATCTACCGGTGCGAAAAGATACTTTCGTCGTTTTCAGTTCTATCTTCGTCGTATCGTGACGCAACCGCAATGAAATATTATCCGTACGCGAAAGCTATCGGATCGCGTTAGGACGCCGTGAAGAATTACTTTTCGATAAATCGCCGTCATCAGTCTCGCGAAACAATGAACACGGTCTGTATTTCGATCGTAACAATGCGATCTAAACGTTCCATGTTCGCACGATCGGTTTGATGTCTAATGAGCTGGTTCGAGCCCCGATTGCCGCGCGCATTAATAAAAAAAACCTCGATCGCTCCCTATCTCCCTCGTCCTATTGTGTTCGGTGATTTCACGGCGCAGACAAAAAGAGTGATATCCACTATCAAGGCCCGTTGCGTACACTCGTTCCTCGTTACGAAGAGTCATAATGCGTTTTTTCACTTCTAGAAAATATATACACACATACATTCAGAAATGTTAATCTGTTTTTTCACAAACCAAATCGTTTTAAATCGTCGAAAAGCGAACATTTGCAGCGTACAGCACGTCGCAGCAATGGTTCATTATTTAAAAACGAACTCTGTGTAATATCGATGATTAAAGCGTTGACGGCGGCGATGTGTAAAAATCCGACGCTTTCTTTTTCTAAAATGCCACCTACCGAAGTGGACATAAATGATTGGACGACGTTACGTGCATAAATTATTTGGGAAAACTTCGTTTGAGCGTAAAATACTACAAGATCGATGTGTTAGAAACGTTACAATTAGTAATGGGAATAATCAAATGATCTTAATAATTGAAAAAAAAAATAATCGAATACATTTTTCACTAGAACAATAAAATAATCGAATGGTTTTTTCACTGGAATGATAAAATAATCGAAAAGATTTATCATTCAAATGATAAAGTAATCGAATGGTTTTTCTTATCTTTCTACCAGTTTACTATGGTAAACTGATTAGTGTGTACTTTATAGTCCTTAGTATATTGTACACGAATAATATCCAGCGCGACGGTAGTGGCGCGAAGCTAAGTAAAAAAAATAAAACGAAGCGGTCACTACCGTAGTATATTACACGAGCCAGAGTTTGCCCATTGAATGTGTGTAAATTTGACTGTTTTCTTTAGCCAGGGCTACAGACCTAATGAATGAACGGATTGGTCTGTTTGTGGTGTCAATAGATCGGGCATGATTTGTAGATTATACCTTGGTCATTTTCGAAAAAATTGGTTGAATAATAACGAATATATTAGCAAAAAATTCAAGTATTTTTGAAGCAAAAAGATATTGTGCTCGACCGTTTTTAGTTATTACGTTTCACGCAGCAGCGCACGAGACCGTATTACCCCCTCTATTCCGTATACGTTTACGTCGCGGTGGGTACACTGGGCAACGGTTGCGACTTGCGGTTCCCGCCGTTGCCTGCGTCTTCGCTTATCGTATTCGTAATTTCTGTTATCGAGTTCATGTTTCTGGCGACGTTCGATGTACATCGATATATATCCGCCGCCGCGCCGGTAGAAAAACCACGTTTTGTTTGTTGTCTCGTTTGTTGTAGTTGTAGTAGGCAGTATTATATTATTTATTTATATTAAAATTCGTGATTCTTTATTTCTAAAATGGTTTCTAAAACATATTAACAGAAATTACGAAAAAGGAGAAATTATTTAGAAAAAATGCAATACAAACATAATAATAAAATAAATGAATAAAAACATAAAAAAATTACATATTACATGCCAGTACATAAAAATACGTTATAAAAAATTACTGATATCCCAACATAAACATTTCGTCGAACTCCGTGTAAAAAATTGCTAAGTAAAAAAAACTAGTAATTTATAAGACTTAGACATTATAAAGATGTGATATCATGAATAAATGCTAAGTAAATTACATTTTAAATTAATTGATCTATCTCGATCATTTATTTACCATGCTAGAATTTATTTTCTTTATAAATTAATGATTAAGACTTTTTTATAAAACAAATTTAGTAACATTTGTCATGGAAATTTGTTAAATAGTCCAGTTATAAACAGACATGTTTATTTGTCGAAATAAATAAATTCTAACAAAGCAAATAAATGATTGAGATAGATCAATTAATTTAAAATGTAATTTACTTTGCATTTATTCATGATATCACATCTTTATAATGTTAAAGTCTTATAAATTACTAGTTTTTTTTGCTTGGCAATTTTTTACACGGAGTTCGACGAAGTATTTTTGTTGCGATAATACAATTGGGTAACATTCAGTTGAAGTAGTATCAACTATGTATAATCTTTTGAGTGTGTCATCTATGAATTATCCATATCATGTATCTAGGTAAAGAATAAAAATATAAAAAATAACAAATATTTATTATAGATATTAAATTATATAATATAAAATAAATATCATAAGTCGATTATTTTTACTACGACATGATTATTTTGTCATAGTTTTCCCTACTAATTTTCATCATTATATGAATGTTTTATTCGATGAATTCATTAGAATGATTCATTCGATTATTTTATCATACGAATGGTTTTTAAAATAATCAAATTGATTCGATTATTCCCATCACTAGTTACAACAGTTTCATATAAACGAGATAACATTATTAATATGATAATTATCGAAAACGGCGAAATCATACCGCTTGCAATTTCTGTCAAAATCGATAATATTACACGCACTTTGTCAAGACACGTTCCGGAGAGGTTGTTGGTGCGCGGTGGGTACAATGCGACCGGCTCATCACGGTGATGGGAAGCAGACAATCGACGCACGATTGTAGTGACATCTGTCGGCGCGCGTTCAACAGTCGAAGAGATTGGTGCGTTGTTCGCGCACAATGGAATCGTGAAGTGATCGTAGGGCAGATCGCTATCGCCCGACAGATCCGCAAAGTAGGCGGACCCATCAAGGGGACGACCTATACCCTTCAAAAAATTAAGGTAACAGTCTGGGACTGTAGAAGCCAAGCGTCACCAAGGCTTGTAAATTTTCCTTACTCATAAGTTTAAGGCACGACGAACGTACGGCCGAGCCGCCGGTCTTATAGCCGTCCGGCCCGCGGCTGTCGTGTAGAGCGTGGCCGCAACGCGATGGCCGTACGGACGCGGCGTCCGACGGTTGCGTATGATGCGATCGCACGTCCGTCCCGGTGCGTGGCTATTTTCGACGGCGCGTCGACAGTCGCGAATGTACGTGTCCCGCACGCAGCAGACGAGTCAGCGCGCGTACCGTTGGTGCCGAACGTGGTGCCGCGGTCCGCGCCATCTGCCGACCGTCATCCGACCAAAGCGTTCGCTGTCCGATCGGTACGCGGCGCGACGCCCGTTCATTCGCGCACTGTCGGAACGTCCGGTCGTCGATTACGAAACACATTTTTGTTCCATAATCAGTGCCGGATCTAAGGGTGGACGGCGAACGGTTATTCTTGCCTCCGGGCGTCGTTAATATCTAACGTCGTTAATATCCAGTTAATATCTAACGCTTTTGACTATTCTTAAATTAGAATTGTAAAAGTTTATTTCACACGTCTAAACCATTGCCCTTTCAATTTCCTTTGAACTAATAATTCTTTCCAATGAAATATCAATTACCTAAATATCAAATTTTAACAACTAATAGATAATAATAATATCGACAGAATACTTGTGTAGTTATATGTTATACATTCGGAAAACCTGGTCTATATAAGTATACGTAATATATAATACGGTATTACCTCAATTAGTGATACATCAGTTTCTGACTTTAATAAGTTCCTATTTACTTACTTATTATAAATGTTGGTAAAAAAATAGTGAGTTTATGGAAGAGGGTGAAATAGGACGCAAAAGTTATTCCGGGCAACAAATACTCAAGATCAGGCACTGTCCATAAACAATGGTCCGGTTATTTTTGCGGACGCGGATACGACGGATATATTTGATCGCAACACGTGTCATGTTGTTCAAACGTCTTCGACTCGCAGGCTTTATGGCTGGGTAACCTGTGTCCGAACAATATAAAGCTGAACAATTATTTGTATTTAATTCAAATATGTTGACAAAATTAATTATGGATCTGTTATTAAATTTAATAAATAAATCATAAATTGAACGCAATTATAATAGTTATCTTATGGTTTGCAAAGTGTCAAAATACAGAACGGACATATAATTGTATTTCGTTTAAAAATACTTTTGACTTATTTATTATAAACAATGAAATAGTAATATTGAATTTTGAAATTTCTCAAAAACTAGTTTATTATATTTTGTGAGTCCTACACAGCATTTGACGAAAACGATTCTGAGCGGGGAATGTTATTGATTTGACTTCAAAAAAAGATGTTGCTTCACGGTTATTCTCGCAAATGTATATTCGTAATTCTTATCGTCGAGCTATACAATAGTCATAATAAATACTTCGGTCAATGTTATACGGACCATTACCTAAATCCGTTTTAAATAATAACCACTATATACGCCTACGCGCTACGGGCTGTCTCGTTTGAAATATCGATACGTATAGAAACGCGAATGCGGCCTGTATTTAATCCACTTCGAGTGAAGAGAAAGATTGCGAACGAATCGTTTTTACGACCGCACTGGTTGCTCATTTGTTAAAAAAGTTTCATGGCGTAACGCGAGCTGTTGCGATGGTTTATTCCCGCGGTGTTTTAGCCCCGCGTGTACGCGTACGTATTCTCAAATCAGCGATTGGACTTGAACGTCGAACTACTACGGTGAATTCGAGTGATGGATTTTCCGTACTCACGACACATATACACAGCACAATACACATATTTCATCATCAACATTATTATTATTGTTGTTGTTGTTGCGCGGACACGCACCGTTAATCACTTAATTTAATTAAAAAAATTGGATTTGAAAAATTTGCTAACGAATACAGCTTATGATGAAAATATAATATTTTAATGCAGCAAGAGTATATCAAATAATTCGACGAGGACGGATCCGCATAATAGCGCAAGACTAAATTCGTTTGATTTTGCATGCAGTTGGCGCTGGAGTGGAGGAACAGAGACGAACGTCGAGTTACCTTAAAGGCTGAGAGGTGATATCAAGACTGGTGAATCTGTGTATTGCAGTTCAAAAGCTTTTTTTGACGGAGAGATTACTACGAAAAACACATTGAGTGGCGGTGAAAACATTATTAATAGATTTCAAAAGAAAAAAAAAAAGTCCACGTGGGCACTGAGAAACGCAGCTCAACGTCTTGTCCTTCGCTCGACACCGCTGTTCGCGCTCAATCCACGTGGATCCGCACCGAGGCATAAGGCTCTCGGTTTGACCAGTGTTTGGCGACTGGCAAAACCCAAAGGATTCGAGAGAAAAACGAATAACGTTTTCGAATGTCGAACGAGAGTTAATACTCTTTGTTCCCATCGGGGACGTTACGTTAATCTTGTCCTCGTGAAATATTGCAAGATCCGTCCGAGAGATATGTTCAACACCTGGTGTTAACGATCTTGGAAAAAAATAAAATTGCGTTCCGCGGAAATAACGATCGGACGAAAAAAAAAAAAAAACGTTCCGTTTCTGCAAAGGTTCCGCGGGTAAAAGGCGTCGGGAGAGGTTGGGCCAGGTCGATCTCGGCGCGCACATGCCGCGCGCGTGGCGAACACGTCCAACACGCGTTGTCCGTGATCGTCTTGGACGTGTTCGCCACGCGCGCGGCAAGTGCGCGCCGAGATCGACTGACCCAACGTTTCCCGACGCTTTTTTCCGGCGGTCGACGGGTGCACGACGACACGGGTGTTACGGTGTACGTCATCCGCGGTCGACCGTGCGATTTCAATAACAGCGACTGGGGCGATAATGCCGTTGCGCAACGCGTTTCTATTTCTGTTTCAATTTTTTTTTTTTTAAAAATGCGCGTAGAACATCGCGTTGACCTGCATACCGGTGCAAGGTCCGTCAGATGATAATCGGTCGTTTAGCGGATTTTTTTTTTTTCTGTTCCTTCGAACACAAAAACAATTATTACATAATTTGTGCGTGCTAACGGTTTTGAATAATAAATAATAATAAATAGATAAATCAATAAAAACCGAGACGAAAGAACAACGTCGAACGCCGCCGTCTTGACGAGCGGTGGGCGGTATGGGTACGGCTGGTGTGAATTGCTTAACTACGCGTTTACGATAATGACGTGACAAACGGTCGTGTCGATATTATTATCATAACCATTTAAACATCGCGATGGCGTGGGAACGTGAAAACGTTATAATAATAATAATAATATTGGTTTCTCAAAACGTTATGATAAAACATTATTTTCGGTCCGTAACGAACGTACGTTGTGCTGGACACCGCTAGATGGCAGGTGACGTATGGGCGTTCTCAGTAAAATATTATGTCTAAAGAAATATTCGAACGCCCGAGAACCGGAACATCGTTATCGTTATCATTATTATTATCATTACGTGTACGTGTCAGGATCGCGCAACCGTGACCCGACTGCGGTTACCGCCGACCGTCGCCAACCTTTATGGTAATAATAATAATAATAATAATATATAAGTGTAAGTACGCACGTGTTGTCACACTAACATTATTACACGCTTTGATATTGTGCATGTAGGTATGTAGCGTGTGTAACGTTTGTACCAGGGCACCATAAGCGTTCACGTACGTCAGACATTTTTTCTCGTCATAAAATACGTTTCCGCCGTACGTTTACCATTATTATTATCATCATCGTTGCCGCGTTGTACAGACCGAAATAATTATCGTTATTGTTGTTATTATGACAGACGCGGTATTGTTAATTATGTCGGATGGCGAAAGGCACGTGAACAGAACAGAAGAATAGAACGGTGTGTATGAGCGTTGCGGAAATGAGAATGCTTAGATGGACGAGTGAAGTGACGAGAGAAGATCGGAAGAGTAACGAATACGCGACGGGGAGTATAATACTAACACCAATAATTGGTGTACCGTCGATAGCGGTCAAATACGAAAGAAAATAGACCGAGAAGGTTCGGGCGTGTGATGAGACGAGAGGACATAAAAGCAGTTAGAGTAGTTATGAAAATGAACATTGTAGGGTAAGGTGGCAGAAGAAGACCAAAAGAGAAATGGTTGGATACGATTGAGAACGACATGACGGCTGTTTGTGAGTGCGTAGGGGAGGTAGAAAATCGAGACGAATGAAGGTTTAGGACAAGGGTGACCGACCCCAAATAGTTAGGAAAAAGACGAAGGAAAAGAAAAATAGTGAAAGGCACGTGAACCCTTATTTAAATATTATTATATCCTTATTTAAAGTCTTAAATAAACTAACATTATTATATTGTTATAGGTTATGTAATTCTGTTTATTTAAAAACGGTTTCTGATATTTTTTTACATTACTGAATACAGTGGCGTCATTTGGGGGGGGGGGGGGGCAAGGTGGGCATTTGCCCCCCCCACCTTGTCATCAGCGGGCCGCTGGCGGCCTACTAACGGGTCGGTTGACCGGCCGGCCCGGACCGGGTATATGGTGCTAGTTTTGGGCCGCAAGCCCGCAAACATGATTCATAATATCATTGCCATTGCTAAATAAAATAAAACCATGATTCGTGGTTCGTACTAATTACGTAAATAATTATAAGGTATCTGAAATCTGTATTCTGTATGTGAAGTTGTGGACTGGACGAGCGGGATACCGGGATACCGTTTTCCCTGTGGGCCGCTGCTCATATAAAATATATATTTTATATTTATAATTATATTTAACTATGTAAGATAAAAATGTAATTGTTAGCGAGCGGTTTTTTTTTTTAATTTTGGGCTGGTCAAAACTTTTCAAAACCTGAAATGACGCCACTGACTTTATAAGTATTTAAATGTATTAGTAACAAATAAAAATTAAAAATTTATATAATTTATATGACAGTTTCAGTTTAAATGTAATTTATTTTAAATCTTTGCAAGTAAAATGGATTATAGTTTATGTCTAAGAAAGTAATCAACAAAAACGTTTTATTATAAATCAAAACTTGAGTAAATATCAACGAAATAATGCAAATGATAATTATTAGTGGATTAATAATAATAATTTTTCATTTCATATCATTAATAATTAATTATATGAAATTATTATTATAATTATATTAATTATTTGTAACCATGAGTTTATTAAATAAACAAAATCATAAGTCAACAGCCGTGAAAATAAATTACCGTATAATATGATTTACGTTTCATAGTTTATAAATTAGTAAATCTTCAATATTAGTCACTGATTGATTATAAAGATTATTCAGCCATAATTATAAAAAACGAATAAAAGAAACAAAACGTAAATGTTAATTGTATTAAATGTATTTCATTAACTAATTATGTAAAAAGTAATAAACGAACAAAGTA
The DNA here is from genome assembly GCA_034509805.1 of Sipha maydis. Taxonomy (NCBI): domain Eukaryota; kingdom Metazoa; phylum Arthropoda; class Insecta; order Hemiptera; family Aphididae; genus Sipha; species Sipha maydis. The sequence continues at coordinate 74,353 of JASXSY010002918.1, forward strand.
CGGACCATGTGTTTAGATACGTTTGTCGCTTGGCGAACACAATTTTCATTAGTGTTACTAATGTCCTAAGCTAAAAAAAAATAAAAAAATACTTAGCTTATACTCGGCTATAATATTTTCGTTCGTAAATGTCTCTTGTACCTATCGAAATCTAATCTATAAATTAAAAATGTCATTACTAAATTGGCAGTAGAATTTTTGAGATCGAATGCTTTCTAAATTTACTGTGTACTAGTCGAATTGTGTGATGGCCATGTAGCGTGATAATTTACAATATTTTTATTTTTACGTAAAATCGTTAACGAATTTTTTATTACATTCTCGTGTTGTGAAAAATCAAAAAACGTTCAACTTAAAGTGTTTATGATATTTTAAGCTAGTTTTCAGCCAAACGTAATAGTAATTACCTTGGCGACTGAAGTTACAAAAACTAATTAATTATAACGATGAATTGCTGCTTTTCACTAGGATTTATTTACTTTTTGTAATACGACGTAATATTAGTGTACTAATTATTTATCATAGATTAAACACGAACAACACAGTATTTTTTTAAATTTAAAATAATTCACATCCTTCGGGTATATTGAACCTTAATAAACCCTAAACACCCAAACTTTATTATTCTAAGGGATAATTGTAGCCATGTGCAATAGTTACGGATTAAATATTAATGGTTTATCGATTTAATAAACCAGTCGACGTCTAATAATTATCACGTACCTGATTATCGCTACTAAACGATTTAGTAAAATAATAACATTTTTCTAATATTCAATGATTTAATTTCATATTTGAAAAATAAAATAATTTAATAAAATAATAAAATAAAATAAATAAAAGTAAAAAAGAAATGTGATAATGCGTAATATTTTATAATTCTGATAGAGTAAGTTGTTTAATTATTTAATATAATTTTTACCTATTCATAACATACGTATTTCATTTCTAAAAAAATTAATTAACCAATCGTGAACTTCGAATAACTGCAAATAAAGTTAATGTAATTCGTAGAGTGTTCGGTTTTTATTGTTTTCATATAAATTTATACAGAAACGGAAAAGCGAAGAGAGATGGTAGATCGTATAAAAACCGTAAACTTGTTAGATAAAGTCTTATAAACGTTTTCAAAACAATCGTATCTAGAAGTAAATGTTCTTTCACGCCAAATGTTTTGACGAAAGTACGCCATTTTTACGCCAATGCGTTCTATTAACTTTATTTCGTCGTGCAAAGTATATGTAATATGTATATTTAAAGTATATGTAAAATACTATAAAAGTAAACGAACTATGTATACGATTATGAGTGTTACGGTTAATTTTCTTTATAAAAAAATTTTTTTTTATACTCTCATCCGTAATATATTATTCACCCAAAATCTGTTTGGAATTTCGAGGAATTATAATATACTTTTTTCAAACCAATCAAATTTTTTAGAATCTACTTCAGTTATATGCATGTTAACAAAAAGATTACATTAATATATATCTCTAATTAAAAATCAATATTATAAACGTATGTTTACAAGAGATCACGGCACATATTGGAATATTTGTAAATTATTTATCGACCCTATGACCATAGGCGTGCGCAGATTTTATTCGCAGGTTACGCAATGAGAAAAAAAAGGTTAGCACTCGCAAAAAAAATCATTGAAATTATTTTAAAAATTAGATAGGATATTCCACGTAATTGTACTGAATATAATAGGAAGAATAAATAATTTCTTCTAAAAAACGATTCTGAGCCGTTAAACATTTTCTTTTATCACACATAGGACTCAATTTAAATCTAAGTTTTGGAAAATATGCTACTTTGCATCATTAGTTCCCTCAGAATCTAAAATCACTCATAGTTTTAAAGTAGAATATTACAAAACCCACTGTAGTAATAATTAGTTTGAAATTTGAATTATATTTATAATTTCGCGAGAAAACTAAAAAAACATTATTTTTATTAGGTATGTATATATACATACATACATAAATATATTTATTTTAATATTATAGAAGATATATCTCAAAAATATTTCGGTGTGATAAGCATGATAAGTTCCTCATATGAAGCCGCAGACTATGCAATGACATACTGTACGTACCCAATGCTCATGCCTATGCCTAAGACCCGTGGTTATTTAAAATTGCTATTAACTGCAATAGTTTTTTCCTGTACAATATTATTTAACTTAGCATGAATATTTTTGATTAAAATGCTTTGATTAAAAGTTTATTATTGTTGCTAGAATGTAATTATAAAACTAAAAACAATTATCGACTTAATAGTTAATATTTGTGTTTGAAACTTTTAATTGTACCAAAGTGTTAACTTAAAAATAATATTTTATTTTCAGAAAATTATTAAAACGAACAACAACTCAAAAATATAATTCAAATATTTCACAAGTATTATTCTGATCACTTAGTTATTCAGTTCTGTTTTTTCAATGTTACATATTTCATATATATTTTTATTTTATTCTACGTAGATATTCAGAAATCATATATTCAGATATTCAGTGTAATTAAAGCTCAAACAACCTACAGTATGATAGTCGAAGTATCTTTACATAACAAGTTGAAGTTCGTAGCCATCAAACATGTAAGACGTAATGATATCGGTGAAGATATTTTTTTATTAATTTATTTTGACTCACAAATTTATAATTTTTATATTTATAGTGATACGTTAATTTTTTTGAAAAGACATATTGCGAGCAGTGATGATACATTTTTTTTGTAAGATAATGTAAACTACGATATCGACTTTAAAATTGTTATTTTCATTTTTCAACGATTAGATTGAATATTGAGGAGTTCAAAAATTTACAGCTTTTATCCCACAATTTAAATCATCTATTGAAATCCATCACGTTATTGAGTTGTTGATGTGAAAAAAAATCATAATAATAATGAGCACTTTCATGTTTCTCGTGTAACAACAATAGTGTTCTCATGGCATGTTCTCAATAATAATTAATTCTCATAACAAATTGAAACTTTGCTGTGGTTTCTAAGGTAACCAAATTCCTTTGTGCGTGACACGTTTTCATGATTATTTTTCGTAACACATTTTGAGAATTACAATTATTTATAGTAATCAACTTAATATAGTAAGTGGTTCCGAGAAATCCGTAGTTATAGATAAATTATAAGAATTGCGAATTTCGATAATTAATAAAATTTTCCAATTATTTTTATGAAGTATTATAATAATTTAATTCACTTGTATGCGTATTTAGTATCTGATTATTATAATTTCGTTTCACACGAATATTTTTTTGATTTTGTAAAGTAACCTATTTCAATCGATCACTTATCAAATATAGTATATTTACATTTTTCTATCAACAGCTGTTTATTTAATAATAATTTAATATTTGTTTTTTTTTTAAAAATATTAGTATAGAATTTTTTGAATAAGGTAAATCAAATAATTGGTAAATAGGTTTAGTTTTGAGATTTATTTGTCGATGGGCGTTACTAATGTTACTAAAACAATAAAAAGTGGCAAAAATGGATTGAAAAAAAAATATAATGAAATAAGTTTTATAATATATTATATAGGTAGTATATGAAATATATAATTCATAATGTAAACAAAACAAGTGCATTATTTATTACAGATGAGAGTTATTTTATGTTCATTTAAAATATCTCATTAGAATTTTTATATAGATTTGCAATCATTTAAACTAAAGTATATATACCCATTATCACCCATTGCCATTTATAATTTAATATACAAAACTACTCTTCAAAATAGTTTTACCAACTTATGATTTGGAACAAATAAGTAAGAGTATCTGTGTTTATTCAATTTTTTATAGAACTTAGGAAAAAATATTATAATTGAAAAACTCTTAATCAATACCAACATCATATATTATATACAAATGTATATATATTTATAAATATATTCAGTGACTAATTATTAACACATTATGACTTGCACTAATGATGTTTAAGTTTTGGAACCTTCAAAATGACGTAGAGAATAATCATCAGTTAGAGAACAAAGAGTTTCTAGTCTAAATAAAATAATGAAAAAATAGGTGAACCAACCGGTAAACCGAGCTGATTGAATCTGGAAATATTGACGTATATAATTATACGTTACTATTTGGTTAAAAATTTAAAATAACCACGCAAAGGCCGTTTCGTCGAATGTGATTTTTCATTTAAAACACAGAGATGAGTTCAAATCCCTCAAACCATTTAAAGAGGGCTCTTAATCTCCTATGTATGTACATAGCTCACAAATGTTAATGATATAAATCTTACGTGAATGAAAATGAGCGATATCATGTAAATTTATCTCACAGACCGTGTGGCACAAAATACACATTATAGTATTAATCATGATATATACACCGTGTATACCATCTGACCGTTCTGCAGCGATTGCAAGTCTACTGGTTACATTATTTTTCTTTTTAATTGCCCACGCATTAGTCAAATCCATCAGAATGATACCACGTACGCGAATCCCGTTGTTACCGTAGCATTGATGCGGTGTATGTATATATGTGTGCATGGGCGTGGGCAACCCAAAAGTACTGCACCGACACTGTATGTATACATGGAGTTACTCACCTTTGAGGCTATGTTGATCGATACGACCAATGGTATAATTCGATGAGCATCTGCGTCAAAGTCTGGACGGATGACACACGATTGAGCATAAAACACCTTTTTTGCGACACGATTGAGCATAAATTGTCGGTGCATCAAAGGAAATTGAAACACAAAAGAAAACCAACACGATTGAGCATAAAAAACTCTGAAATTTTGCCATTTTCAATTTAGTACTGTATTATACAAAAAAATTTATTTAAATAATTATAATAATTCAAAATATAACATGGCCAAAAAAATGTTGTCATAGTCAATATGTAATATACCTAGTCACATTATATAGTATATAGATCTGTTTGATAATAATAAAATAATAATTACAATAAAATTGATTCTTCAGCTTTTCTCTTGCAATTTTCTTGGATAACTTGTGTTTCTATTTTTTGAATAGAATTTTGATCATGTTTGTGTTGTCTAGCAGTTTCAATCACTTTAAGTTTATCTGTATCTGAGAAAATTATTGCTGAACATTTGTTATTTGTATACCTCCATCTCAAAAGATTGTCTTTTTTTCGAACTCCAATTAATTTGTATTTATATAAATTTACTAATGCTAATTGTTTGCCTCTTTCTGATAAAATAATTTTTATATCACTTATATTCATATTAAAAAAAATAGAAACTATAAACGCACTTATACGAAACGCACTAAACACAACTATAGGTGATCGACTAGTATTAATTCTATAATAATTTTGGAATTGTGTCTTAATTATCATATATTTTCCCCCGATGCTAAATGTTTGATACGGAACTAGTTTATTAATCGATAAAACTGAGGAGTTCGGCTCAGATATCATAACAATTGGTGTGAATAATACGTGAAAATAATAAATTACAAAATGTTGACAACGTGAATTTGGCAACATCGCATAAAATATTCTATGCTTAATCGTGTTGCTAAAAAGGTCTATGCTCCATCATTTTATGCTCAATCGTGCTTTACCGGTCTGGACACCCTAAATTTTGTACGGTGCGTAGATTACGTGCATGTGATACGATTATATGCGTAAAACGGTTAGAGATTATATTTTTTTGTAACATTTAATTAATGTACAGGCGCACGTTTGTGACTTCAACGCCCTACGTTCGCTCGATTACCGCAGCTACACATCTTCGATCTATGCACATGTTGTCACGTTTTGTCACATATCACATCCCGAACGAGTGCATGGGATTTATGGCTTTCTAGACGCCGTGTAATTTTGTGTAGGCATCTAATACGATTAACCTCGAGCCAGCCACCCTTGTAACTGGTATTCTAAAAGGGACATTTTTTATTTCGTGTAAACTGAATCAACCGGCCAATGTTATGATGTATACTATTAATACTACAAACATATTTTTTTCACCAACATAAATACAAACACGATTTCGGCACATCTATAACGTACCTTGTACGATAATTGGTTATAGAGTATTATATTCTGCAATCATGGTAAAACTGTGTAATGATGTGCACTTAGGCCATCATATCTTTTAAAATTTAAAAATGTATAATAAAATAATTATAATAATTGATAGCCATTAAGTATAAGAATTAGTTGTAAGTATTAAAAGACAAAATATAAAGATAAGATATGACACACATACATACGTTTACGTACACATGCAAAAAAACATGAAACACAGAAAGGTCGGTCATGGACGGTCGCCCAGTCTCTTTTCTCGGTCCTACTACGGTCGTCAAGAGGGACAATAGTAGAAAAATATTAAAAAGAAATGTTCTTTATAATAAATTAAAATATATATATTAATGTGTGTCTTAAATTTAAAATAAAGTCATTGGTAGTAAATTAAAGAAAGAGTTTGTCTTCTTTTTTATTTTAAAATAGTAGCTGACTATCTCATCTTATACTTATTATATCAGGTACAATTCATACAGGAATATCACAAATATTGGAGAGATAATATATTAGTTTTTAATTATAATTAAAAAACTAATATAAAAACATACTATTATTCCCGGTAATCTTCTGATACTTCCCTTTATAATTTCATTACAACTGTATATGCACCAGAATGGAATATAATATATAATATAAATAATAATATATATATAATTTTGACATACTGCAGTAGATCTCGAAATCGCAACTATGACTTCACTGAGATGGATGTTTCTGCTACATTGCAGAAAATAATGATCGAAATGTATTTATATTATATTGTGTATTGCAGTCAAGTTGCTCGAAACCTTCTACAACTAGAATTTAATTTTAGGATCCCTTCAAACGTATTTTAATATTACATTATACTGTACATACGAGTATATCCCCGATGTTTCTTTTTTTTTTTTGATGATTCCTCGAATTTGCTTTCACCCACTTCGGACTACGGACTGACTCGAACATATAAGTATCCACACATCTTATCCTATAATATGAGTCATTCCATAATCGCTCGTTTAGCTTTTACCATTTACCCGATCTGATTAAATATTTTGCTACGTGTGTTCAGAGATAAAAGTCAATCGTAAGATTCGTGTGTCAGCAAAATGTGCAGGGAAGGTGCTATAGTAATTAATATTATAACCAGGTTAGAAACATTATGCGTTCGTATTATATGTTTTTTGATATTGATGCTTATGTTAGTTTGTTTATTTTTTATTTTTAACCCATTTTCAACAGATTTGAGTCAATGTTCGATATTATTAATTTTTTTTCTTTTTATGAAATATATGTCAAAATTTCATTTCAGGAGAATGAAAAAATCAAATTTAGGAGATTATAAAAATATTTAATGGATCATTGTCTTTTGGTATGTAAGTCCCGAAGCGTTTTCCGTATGTATATACAGTGCAACGCAGGTGTTTCGCAACCTTTTTTATTCCACGCCCCTCATCACGTGTAGGTTTTCAAAAATCTCACCCGCCTCCCGCCGACAAATCAAGTTATTTTTTTTACAAACGATTAACAGAACTTGGACAAACGCTGTCTCGAAATCCGCCTGCACAATTCCCGCGGAGTGTTTATGGTAACGTATCGTTATCAACGTGCGACAACTGTCCGCAATAATAAGGATAACATCGAGTTGCTCTTGGTTTTCAGTCCGTTCTGGGCACCGTCCTCGGGACTCGTATTGATTGTTTCCGATTTCACCATCGTAAACCCGTGCACGGATGCAAGAGAAAAAGCAAACAAAAATAAAATCCCCCTTTACCGCGATCGCATAGTCTCGCTGCACACTGCGCCCGGTGCAGCGGTGACCGAGTTCGCGAGGGACACCTGAAAAACGTTGGCAAACACCTGGTACAACAAGCGCCGCAATAAATACCTTGGGTCGGGTTGAATCTACGCTTGAGGTAGTCGAGGAAACGTCCGGCGATGGACAAGTTCCGGTGTCTCTGCGACCGTCTGCGGCCGTCCGCGTGATGGTGCTGTTGGGACTGTTGTCGCGAGGATCCGCCGGCCCCAGCACCGCCTCCGCCAACGCAACCACCGTCCGCTATACCACCGCCGACGCCGCCGCCGCCGCCGCCCGAGTGACCGTGCTGGTGCTGGTGATGATGGTGATGGTGGTGATGGTGCTGCTGCGACGACTGCCCGTGCTGGTGCTGTTGCGTCTGCTGCCGGTTGTCCCGGCGCTCGCGGCCGTAGTTCTGGTGCGCTACCACGCTGTACATGATGGTTCCGCGGCCGCTGTCAGCTGGATCATCCGCTCGTCGCTGGTGGTCCGCAAGCGCGCCGCAACCCGATGGCACACACGGTTGTCACGTAACGGTCGTCTCAGAACATCCGGGTCGGCCGGCCGTCTGTTGAACGGTTATTGGGCGAACGGTAGTGCACGAAGGACCGGCTGAAAAAAACGATCGATCGGTTTAAATCCGGTAAAAAAATATTATCCGGTGCTCGATGTAAATTCTAAAACAAGGAACGTAAATAACAACGAACGATCCGTACACGGTTATAACGAGATTACAGACGGAACAATCGTTTTTTTACGCGTGTTCGTATTCGTAGTGATGACGTCTTATTCCTTTTTTGGTTTAGAAAAAAATAAAATAAAAATAATGATTTTTTTCCTCTTTTGTTAACTACGCGTTAATATAATGTGTAAATTATAATACATTTCGTTTTTCGATTATTATTTTAACGTACAGCAACATTTTTTTTTTTAAATTATGTTATAAATGATACTATAATAATTTTATGGTTTAGTGAAGCATTTTTGTGATACGATTACATATTATATATTTATAATTCCCTACATAATTTTTTAATTATTATTTAACTGCAATTATGTTTTTAGAATTCGTCTTAATAGACAAAACTAAAAGTAAAGTATATTACAATAGCTTAAGAGTTTACGAAGTAAAACCAAACAAAAATATTAACTTGATCGAAAAATATTCACATGTATTTACAATTTTATTTCATAATTAAAATAGTTTGTACAATTGGAAATAAAATTAAGATTTTTTTCAGTAGAAAGGTTCACATGTTATATACTTTTTTCTGTGTTAACGAAAACAAGTTGAAACCGGTTACAACCTTTTTTTTAACCTTTTTTAATCGGAACTAGAACCGATATCTTAAATTAAATTAAATTATTTGAAATATTAGAACCTAAACCGAAACCATAATTTTAATCGTCAAGGTTACCCTGCTTCAAGGTTATCCCTGCTTCATCCATTCGAACAAAACTATGTAAACTAGATTCTAAATAACTCGGTACAAGTTCAAGGGTTTATATCCATCAACATTCTCAGTAAATAAACCTGTTGAGCATACAATGGAATATGTATAATTCGGGAAAATATTTCAAACATTAGTGTGATCTTTCACGATGAACTCGAGTATTTGGATTTTAAAATACCTTTAACGTGCTCTCGTACATGACATGGTGTATACTAATATTATTTATTATCTAGATTATTATTAGCGGTTACAGCACATGGGTTTATAAACTAAAGAAAATTAATAAACACACGAGTAAGGTTTTCATTTTTTTTGATTTACAATATAAACTTTTACCTATTTGAAACTTCATTTTAATTACAAGACATGAATAAAAGTTTAATTTTAATACGCAACAGTTAAGAACAAGATGAAAAAAAAAATAGTATATTACCATAATTAGATAAAATTATATTGTAATTGTATTCAAATAAGATTTAAATAGTACAGCGTTAAGAGTATTAAATGATGATTAATATAATACATACATATCATACAATGATGACGATGAGAAGTATTTTTAGTTAAATTTTAGCAATTAGTATTATTTAAGTGTCATTTAATTATGAAAATAATAATTAATAACAATTTTTTTTAAAAAAAAAATATGGTTTGTTCTTTTTGATGAGAATTACATTATTTATTATTTGTAATACAGTAAAAGGGGTCGACTTGAAATTTAGACTTAAAAGCTATGTTATGTGTTTATGAATCATTAACTATTTTTTTCTTATTACTATGTATTCTAAGATATAGTTTTTAGTATTATACAAACAATTATAACAAATAAATTGTTAATTTTTTTTAATTTGATCTTCAATAAGTACATGTTTGATTAGTTGTACATTTCTTTATCATGTAGAAATATACAAGGTTTTTATATCAATAATAACTGTATTTATCTTTGAATTAATTATAAAAGCTGATGCAGCATTACTAATCGATAACATATAGTAGCAAAAAGAAAACCAACTGATCAAGAGCCTAAGAGTGAAATGTATGAACGTACTTAAGAAAAATTGTGAAAAATTCGTATTATGAGTTAATTATATCTTCACAAGAAGCTTTTATTGTTGTATATTATGCAATGGTACAAAAGCAATAATTTTTATTAATTATCATAAATATGGGTTAGCATATAAAAATAATAAATACGATATGATTGCTAATGTAACGTTCTACGCAGTATTAGTTATTACTGAACATTATTAAAATAATACATTTAACCTACGCTAAACAATTCTTTTTTAATTTTAAAAAGTTATAACAATTCAAAAAATGCTTTAGAATTGAAATATTATTTTCTATACAAAACAAATGTACATATATAGCATGTATATACCATAACCATAGGATGTATAAAGAACTTTTTTTTTTTTAGTTCTCATGCTCAACAGAGCAATTTTAAAAATGTTTTTATTATTCATTGTGTGTATTTAATTTTAAAACGCATATAGTTAAAATATTGATTGATACATTATTTGCAGCATTTTTTTTTATATTTTTTTCAGATTTAAATAAAATTGATTATAACTTGAGCATTTCCGATGTTATTCAATTATGAAATGCAGCAATTGAGATTATCTGATAAACCACGTACATCCATGAATAATAAACATTTTTATGAAAATGTTCAAGCAGTATTGGTTCACGTGAAAAAAAAATATTCATTTTTTCTTTAATGTATAATATAGAAATGATGAGAGTTGTGTGCTTATAAATAGGGTAGATGAATTAGAGTAAAAGTTGATAAAAAGCGCATGAAAACAGCTAAATTATTTATTAAATTTTTTATGGTATGCGAAAAAGTTTATGCAAAAATACTAATTAAAAATTAATTTATTATGTATTACTCAAAACTAAAGGAGTGTAATTTGCACTCATTCAAATAAATAATTTTTTGCTGGTGTAGTTTTAATTATTGAAATTTGTAATGATAAAAAAGAACCGGATGAGCCTCGCTCTGCTGTACAGTTGGGGGTGGAGTGCACCTCCTTTATAGGATAGGTCATTATTGCAATGGATTTGTTAAATTTGAATGCAATGATAGATATCATTGTATACGAATAACGATTCTGAACTGAGTTAATATGTTTGTTTAGGATATAATACATTGTTATTTCTAAATATTGTAAAAAGTATATTTTATTTTGAAACGATAAATATATTTTTCAATTAGGAAGGGTTGGCAGTTGTATACAGCGACATAGTTTGTCTGTCTTTAATATTATACATTATATTATATTTTACATGTAATTTTATGTCAATATTCGCTGTTCAAACGCTTATAAAAAAAAATTGTGCCTATGGATTTTAATAATTTTTGAATGACATTAAGAATTACTTCTGTGGAATCTTCTATTGAATTTTCAAGTATTTTGTAGGAGCAAAATTTTTTTTATCACCGATTATAAAAATAAAATGTAAAAAAATCGAATACTTTAAATGCATATAAGTGGCTTAAAAATCAATATAATATTTTGAAAAAAATATGACATAAAGGAAATGCCAATTTTAACAGCTGGTAGAAATTTAAAAAATCTGCGACTTATACTTTTTGAATTATAACAAATATTTAAAATCGTTTGAGAATAAATCGCTATTTTATGCAATTTCGTAAATATTTAAATTTCAAACAGTCATAAAATTTTTTCCTCTAAGTCCGGTAGAAATTTTATTAAAGATTTTTGAAGAGTAGCTTATAGATAACCTAGTGTTAAAATTTTGAACCTAAAGTGTGAACAGAAAAAATATAATGAATTTTTATCTACAAAATAACTTGCAAATTATCGTGATTTTTACACATTTTATACAAATTTGAGCATTAACGGCTTATAAAAAAAATTTGAGTAAACCGATCACCGATATTTTTTAGTTACGATATGTTTCTCTTATTATAAACCTTGTATTAAATTTTCAAGAGTTTTCAGTCTCCCAATTAAATTTTATAGATTTTAAAAAACAAAAATTTTACAAAAATCGAAAATTTAAATTGTCTATAAATAAGTCAAAATATGTCAAAATACTTTGAAAACTTAACCATATATAGAAAACATTAATATATAGATTTGGTAAAAATTTCAAGTTGTTGCGACTTTTGATTTTTGAGTTAGAGCATTTTAAAAAAATGTAAGTTGTAAAAACATGATTTTGCGTAAAATTTTCTGTTTTTTCGTAATTTTTTTATCGTTTTTTTTAAAAAGTATTGAAAAGTTGGATTGTAGACTAGGCAAAGTACCATCTACATTCACTTTTCTTTCAGAAAAGTTGCTGCTTAAGCAAATCGAAGCATTTTTATTGCCAAAAAAGGTGTCGTCAGACACAAAAATAAAAAATAAAAATAAAAAAAAAACACACATCATTCTAAAACCAATAGATTCCATCACTCCGTTCAGATCTAAAAATAAAAATAAATATTATCTTTGTAGTTGGATTTGCTAAGAAGAGTATAGAAAGTGGAACATGAATGTATTAAAAAAAAAAAAAAAATGTATATAAAAATATAATTATACAAACCAAACAATTAATACCTAAAATATTGCAAAAAATCAGTGTTTTGAAAATCTGTTATTTTTTCAACCAACTGAAGTATGCGATCATACATACAAATCATTACAAAACTTAAATATATTATTTCGAAAAATTATTTTAGAAAACGAAAAAATTCGCTAATGTAAAACCAATAGTTGGGACAAATTTCAAAACTATTGTTTTAAAATTATTTATACAGCCCTTTTTGATAATAACTGTTTAGATAGAAAAATAATAGTATTGATATTTTCTGATACCATCATTCTCATTTGTACAATAAATATAAAATATTTATTGATGCCGGAGGTACGTAAACTTATTAAAATGCTAACTAAATTATAAATAATAAAATAAAAATTAATAAATGGTTAATACTTGTAAATTAGTATATAAACAAACAAATAGCATATATATAGAAATAAATAAAAGCTTAGTCTGGTGTATTATTATAATTGTAAAGTACGACAGCTTTCGAATTAAAAATTCATCATCAGGTTTATACAAAGTTAACAAAATAGCGACTGAATATGAAAAAATAAATTCCCAACTGAATATAAAAAAATAAAGGAAGTTGGAATATATTGCAAAAAATTAGTCGTTTTATATAGGGATAATTTATTTTAGTAGGTTAGATTATTTAAAACGAGTTATTATTAGACATACATTTATTAAGGAATACAAAGACTTTGGTAATTATTATCAATTATTATCTACAATTTATTGATATAAGATTTTATTTTTAAAAACTGTTTGTACATATAAATATTAATATAATTTTTTTTCTTTATTTTATTGTGTACGTGTAATTCTTCTAAAACTAAATTAATATAAATGTTATATTGGACATTTAATATTTCTAATTCTGTATTGATTTCATGATGTATTTCATGGTTTTTTTTTTTAAAACATGTTTAGCAAAATTAAAATTAGGAGCAGTTTTTTATAATTTTATTTCAGAAATATGTTCTTTATATCTTAAAATGTCAATTTGTTTTGCCAATTTAAAATTTATAACTGTTACATTTAAGTTCATATACATATTTTTTTATTCATTTGCGATTTTATTTTTGCATATTCAGTTGCAATTTTATTATTTTTGTATATACAAGATGATGAATTTTTAATTCAAAACTAGTCGTATTTTATAAATATAACAATACTAAGCTTTTATTTATTTTTACATATAAACTATTTTTTTTATTTATTTATAAATTCATTTACGAGTATTAACTATATATTAATTTAATAATAATTCTGGTTTTATACGATACTATGGCCAAGGTCTGGGCACAGCAGAATCTTGTGTTCAAGTCGAACACGTTTAATAACTATTAAATAATCGTGCACGCGAATGAGCGGAATATTATTCTTGAGGAAGATACAATTATGCGACATGCCCAAGTCTCCCGACGAAAATTAGAGATATACAATAACATAATATAATAAATATAATAACAATAAATAATAAATAAACCTATTATATATTTGTGACTAATTTATAAAAATAACATAATGTTTAAAGTTTAAACTGTGCTTTCTTTTTCTAACAACTAAAAATTGTTTAATAGAAATTTTTGATTAAATAGCCAATTGGAACTGGTTCCATAAGAGAATATAAAAAATGAATACATTAAAAACAAAAATGTAACAAATAAGTTAGAAAGCGCTTGAAAAGATAACGATAACATAAAGTGTTTTACGACCTATGGGTGATTATTGGAAGATAAGCTTCGACGCGCTCAGTAGGTGGAAAAAGTTAAATAATTTTTGTGTCAGGGGGGGGGGGGGTGAAACTTTAGTATCCGGACGCCAAATTTCTGAATACGTCTCTGCATGGTGCACCGGTGACTTCAATAGTTAAGTGAACGCTACTTAGAAGACTCACTTTGGGATCAATATAAAGTTAGTCTTATAACAAAATGAATCTTATAGATGAAGTGGAAAAAAAAAAAACAAATAATAATTTGAATTACTTATTAACTTTATTTTGCTCCTTTACTTTTATTGAATAATAGATAATACATAATAAAAGTGAAGGAGCAAAATTATAAGTAATTCAAATTTAGTTTGTTTTCCATACAATAGATAATATATATAAAATCCAGCTAAAAAAAAAAAAAATTGTGATTTTAGATGGCTTTTTATTATTTTCAACTTTTCAGAAAAACTGCTTGTATTGCTGGTATTGCATATTAATATGAATTCCTCAGTGATGAACAGCTTTCCTCCATTGATCTCGAACATATAGAATGTTTTTGTTCGAAAGCATTTCAACAACAATATCAATCTCGTCGTCACTTTCGTCATTATCAAATCCGATATAATTTTTTGTACATACACGGTTTGTGGCATGATTAGAAGCCAGTGAAAAGTAATAATCAACAAAAAACTTTATTTAATACGATTATTTTTTACGAAATTTGAGTCTTACAACCGAAGTGGTGAGTCTTATAAGCGAATTTTTTTTTAATATATTTCAATACGTCCGGACCATTCCAGGCGATTGAGTCCAATAAACGGCTGAACCTTATACCCGTGAGTCTTTTATGTAGCGTCCACTGTATTTCACAACATCGGGATACGAACACGCACACACATATTTCATATCGTACACGTCATACCTATGCGTACGCTAAATGTATTATATTACGTGTACGAATATGCAAAAAAAAAATGCATGTGTCGTATGTGCAGGTTAGTAATACGATGTTTAAGAGCATCTATACATCTACATTACTGCTCGTATTGCACATTGGAGCTGTTTGATAATATAACGTTGTAGTTACAATATTTCCGTTGAAGGCGATTGAGAGAAAAACGATCGGTCAGGTGCGTATATGTGTGTGTGTGCGCGCCTTCATAATATCTGTGCATTAAGCTTCCACTACAGCAGTCGCGCTGGTTCATTGTCACACAAGGACAACGGTGAAAGGCGAAATACGCAAACAAACACATATAATAATCACTCGTACAATCTTTCCGATCTTAGTAGACATTATAATATAAGAAACACTGTAATAATAATAATAATAATAATAATAATAATAATAATACATATATGTATATACACTAGAGGTGACGGTGGTTAGGTTAGCGTTATGTGCTACGTATATAGTATATGGCCTATAGGCAAATATGAGTGTATAAGTATAGTGGAAGAGAGAATAAATATAATCGTCTAGTTTAAAGAGTGTATAATAACACGTATCATAATGTGTAGAGGACGAGGGGTAAAATCCATGTTACACAATAAACTGTGCGCAGTATTTCACGACGGAGAGCAGCGTTCAGTGGTGTGTTTGTGAATGATGGGGGAAGGTGGCCTAGACCTTTTTATTACATCATTGTCATAATATTATGCATTGAATTTTCACGTTTTGAATTTTTATACGGAAAATATTTGATTGTTTAATTACCTATATGACGTAGGTATTGAATCCATATGAATGCACTAATGCCACTTATTCATGCTTTATAAATCTCGAATGCCTTTGAAATTTTAAAACTTAGGTTAAAGATCAAGTGTGGGCCAAGAAGGATGAATTGCATTAACAACGTTCAACACGCATAATATATATATATATTGTATGTATATTGAGTATGTGTAAATGTTAACGATATGTTTGCTAAACCTGAAATGAGAAACATATTGAATTTTTTAGTTTTAATTAATATTTTAATAAATTATGATATGTAATATTGTTGATTATTATCATATTATATTGTGTGCAACTGAACAAATTATTAATATAATGTATTTAAATTTTATTAAATTAATATTGAAAAACTAAATTTTTCCAACAACCTTGAAATTGTACACTCAAATAACTCCATGCAACAACCAGCGAATTAGATTCTCATGTATTTGTTAAGAGATTCCATTAAGACTATTTTATATTTTATCTGGTTGGTCGAACTCGACTGGAATGTCAAAAGCGAAGGTATCTCTTCTTGTGCGTATATAACACCAAGGCTGCACGTGTATTATACTTATAATTAGATCACTATTTTAATTGTTTCAATAATGTCATTTTGTTTGTTTTTTATTTTTCTTCTTTTTTTTTTAATTTTATTTCTTTAGTCCCTTTTATAATTTTCAAGGGTATCTACTGTTAACAGTATATTGAGGAAGTGCCCAATGCGGAGAATTATAATGATCGCAATCGATTACATATCTGCAGCAGTGATCTGGTTCTCTTATAAAATATACACCATAATAATTACGTTCGATTGTATTGTTTTATTTTTGTAGGTCGTTCAGCTGAAGCGATTACTGTCCGAATCAAGTATGTGTATAATAATTGTATGTGTATGTCTGTATTTAGACATAGCGATTACAATAACTTTTACTTTACAACAAATTACTTAATATTTAAATATGATTTAAAAATATAATTTTTTTTAACTATTTTTGATCATAAATGCGCACAAAAGTAGTAAAATACATCCCTCGCATCACTTTAAATCTATAAATCAATATTTTTTCTTTTGCGTGCATTCATCATTAGTCTTACATTTTTTTTTTTATATTTTTGTATATATAAAAATATAAAAATATAAAAACATTTATTTATTTTTTTTTTTTTTCAAGTGGATGATTTTTCTTCCTTCGAGTATTTTCAACAGACTAATAAAATTACTGGCTTTACAATAATATGTTATTAATTAGTTATTATAATTACTATTGATTTAAAACACTATTTTAATTGACCAATTAATATACAATTGATTTCAACATTGAGTAACATATGATGTCGTTTATTAAATTACATTTTATAATACCACCAAACAATAGTTAATATCAATTTTATTACGCAAGATTTACATAAATCAGTTCATTAAGTAAATTTATGTAAATATATACTTGTAGTAGTATACTTATGTTTGGGTTATTTCAATTTACGATCAAGCTATATGATGATGAAATCAATTAAAACTGGATCTCATTATAAAATAAAACGCATTTATACGAAGAAATTTTAATTTCTTTCGGACACCAAATTAATTTAACTGATTTTATAAATATATATTAATTATAAAATTATGAAATTAAATTTTCTTTATATTTGTATGACTTCATGAAATATTGTAGTGAATCATAAAAAAACACAGTACATTTATACTTCTATCCATTATTGTGGTTAAGTGGAGTAATTTTATTTTTAGGGAATTTATCCTTGGATTTAATTTGATTGAATTTTTGACACCTGCTAAGAATTTAAATTGTGTATTGTCAGTTTAATTATAATAACTGTTGAGTGTGTAGACTTATAAAGTTAGATTTGTGGTAAAATGTATGTTATAATTATTAATGTTCTTTCCTTTGGATTTATTTGGAAAATGTTTATTTGACTGACGCATTTTATAGTGTAAATTCAAGTGTGAAATTTTCTAAATTCTTGTTAATAACGAAAAATATGTTTCGTCTATTTTTCTTTTTTCATAATTTATTTACTTTTTTCGTTGTTTATAAGGCAATTTAAAACTATCATTGTAGTGGCCGGCAAACCTAATATTAAAAAGCTCTAGTATATATTTTATCAGATTACAATAATAACTTATAATACCATCAGATTTTGTATCTGAATTTACATAAAAAGTTTGTATATTTAGCATATAACAGTAAGTACCTGTAATAATTCAATACTCACGTTTAATTACACAATCTCATTAATCTTGGTCTTTTAATTATAATTTGATTTCCCCTTTATATGCACGCGTGTGAATATAAAACAAGTTATTGTTATAATAGATATTTTAACTGTAATTAAATAATTTAATTGCGTCATATTAAGATATGGGTGCATGTAATGTAATCGCATTCAAACTATTTTCCATGTGCGAATCGTTAAATAAAAATTGTATTTATTATATACCTACGGAATAAGAATACCTAATTTGTTGGTTTGTTTTCCATTCTAAACGTATTTTTATTGGAAATCAAGCGTGTTAATAATTCATTTTTTTTTTGATGTTTGATAATTACTACGTCGGTATAAATGTCTTATGGATAATGTCCATACATTTTGTTGACACTCTCATTTGTTGAATTCTCTTGACCCAATTACGCAGTGCATATGAACCCAAAAAAAAATATATATTTACACTGAATTATTTTCCGTCCGCGGCTACCTAGTTTACAAACTAGTACGAGTTTAAACCACCTATAAGGCGTGGGAAGAAAATAAAAATAAAATATAATTCGCTGTCTGTTATCGTACTTTGTGACCAGTAATGTTTTTTAATCAGCTGTAATCGTGCACGAACATAATTATTGTATGGACTTAAGTCGATAATTATTTGCTAACATTTAACGTCTACGTGTGCGCGTGTATGGGTAATTGATGACAACGAAGTTGATTTTATTATTGCTTCACGCACTTCTATACACGAGATGAAAAGATTTATTTAATAAAAAAATTAGGTCAAACGTATGTGGTGTATGTGTATACGTTCGATTAGGATTTATGCTGACGTGTATTTTGGAATATTATTATATCCATGGATTATAATCCTTTAAGTCATACAAGTCTTCATTCTCATACTTTCACAGTGTCAATCCAATGATTGTTTAATAGAAATTAAACGTCTCTAAGATTTGTTTTAACTAAATAAAGAGTGAAGTAAGCGTTGCTCGATCTTTTTTATAATAAACGAATTCTTCAACAAATTAATTCCGTATTATGGATGAAATAAAAAATAGGTGTTCAAAGTTGTATGAAAAGTAATTTTTTTTTAGCAATATGATTTGTATTTTAAATTTTAGAGTAACGATAAATGTACAACTACGAAATTATTTCCATAACTTTAAACAATTTTGTAATTTATTTCAATTATAAAATGTTCAAAACGATGTAATTATTTTTTCTCGTTTATTTCTCGTTTATCTAATCGGATGAGCGATGAACATAAATAATTCTACAGCAAAATTTCATTCGAATAATTTCAAGATCTTAGTGTATAAATGTATATATTTTTATTTTTATTATTATTATTATTTTATCAATATTATTAAACTATTTTGAAGTTTATAATTTTTAACCAAAACGACAAAACGTTTGGATTCAATCCTATGCATGTACGATGTACTTACAACGTAATAGTACGAATAAATGAATTATGCGTTGGCTTCAGATAAAACATGATGTCCATTAACTTATTAATATTAAATGTTATTTGAGTAATGATTTCATGTTCGAGGGTAGAAGACGATGTGATCTCGTTACAGCGTCACACATTGGTGGGTTCAGAAAAAGGAAGAAGGTTTACCATAAACGGCCATCGCCAAAACACTGCTTAGTGACGGAGCCTGAAATAATGTGGAAAAAAAATAAACTTTATTTACGTTGTTTTATTTTTCCTAAACAAATTTACTCGCCCTTGAGACGCGTACGTCGTCACCCGCAGTAGCCGAAAAACAACGACGACGACGATGATGTAGGTGATGATGATGATAATATTGTTATTATGCAGACTTATTGATGTAGTCCATCAATCAAATTGAAAATGCATTCACGGTCGTCGAGGAGACACGCGTTTTCGCAATTACCTTATAGATATGAATATTGTGGAACTCATTGACCGCAATTAAAAAAGATTTTCACGTAGGTCGCATAAAATAAATTTAAAGACCACATTATATAATTTTTTTTTTTTATTATTTTTATATGTATAATATAAATCTACGGCCAGTGGTTGCATATTGACATTAGTTTATATTTACGATTATAACAACGTGTTCATTGACAGCTTATAAATGCTCGATGCATTGGTATACGGTTTTTAACGCTTGCCAGCATATTAGCATAATGCATTCGTTACCAACGCGTACATTTATGCGAAAAAATAATAACGGTCATATGCCCGTTCGATTTATTACGATTCAGTTGATATTATAATATATTATACTATAAGTTTTGTATTCATATATTACCCAGTAAAGGTATTTATTTATACGCGCGGTCGTGACTTCAATGAGGAATTAAAAAAAAAAAGGTTTTTTGTCTTCTATTTTACACATCACATTTACCTCGATTGTCGCGTTTTACGCACGACGATTATTCGTGGTATAAAAAGACAACGCGCCGCAGTGGACGCAGAGAAATGCCGAGAGATAATGTTGTATTGTAGTGCGACCGACGTGTTTCATGATGATGGAAATGCGCTCTTGTGTCCGAACAGAATAATTAATGATGACCCTTTTAAAGGGCTTTGCAACTAGACAGGGGTTTTTGATACGGAAAAAGCCAGACGTCATTGTTTGTGGACTTCTACGACTTTCGCACTAAGAAATGGTGAAAAGGGATTTTCTAACAAACATCCGTTTTGAAAAATGCCGCGCGAATGAGTAGCGCTCGTGTTAGACAGTCGTGGTGCAAATGTGAATTAAACACGAATCACGGTTGTGTGCATTTAAATTTAGTCGGATGTTCAAAGAACGTCTCATTTCAGACAGAACGAGAAGAAGAAGTGCATACATCGTTTTTTACAAGTACCTTAAAAGCGTGTAAGTAACAAGAATAAAATTATGACGAAACAAGTACTCGTATTTAAAATGCACGCGTCAAGCATTTACCATAAGACTACAGATTGCAGTGAATTATTGTGTTTCGTATAGTTGTCCGTTTGAGTGGAATTTTTTTTTCATCGTGTAACTTTATTTGTAACAATAAATGCATATTCTCAAAATGAATATTCATATAAATCATAGGTACTGTTATCACTGTTATATAACTAAGCGGTTTGATTAATGTAATATTGTATCAAACCGACAAGCCCATTGAGGCTGTTACTTGCGAAACCTAAGAAAGTTGTTACATTTAATCATGTTTTCCTCTTTTATAATTTACCCATAAATCTCGTATAAACTGTTACGGTGAGCATTTGGAAATCATTTTTAATATTCGACTATATGCTTCGTAAAAATTTCAAACTTGTATTATTTTGACAACACATTGCCATAATATTATATAACATTATATTAAAAGAGGCTTATACGAGGTAAAATATTTCATTTCATTGCATACCGTGCAAACGTTATTATTATAGTCTAGCAAACGACATCTTGTCAAATTTTTTCTTTATCTTTATCATTAGACATAATAAGTATATGTAATATAGTAGTAAACAGATAACATGAATTAAAAACATATATTACAAAAGAAGCCACCCGATGATGACACTTTAATAGTTGATTTTTAAATTACTTAAGGTGAATTGTTACTGGTAGACGACATAAGCGCCAAAATAAGATAAGAAACAAAAATGTATTGTAACAAAGCGTCAAAATCTATTTTTTTGGTTTGGATTTTATCTCATGCGCCGAAATATCTAATTTTGGTAGATTTACTGATTACATTTTAGAACATTGTTTCTTTCAGACACTTTTCTGGGGAGGAGGGGGCTAAGTCCCACGGAACAAATTTTAAGAACTCTAGAGAAATATCAAACATTAGAAATATCTAATTTTGATACCACGCTGAATGATCCACAATCATCAGATATGAGTTGATGTGATACTTTATTTACTGACGTAATATATATGAATCTCGACTTTTTAAATGCCCACCCTGGAAAAAAATATTCTGATTAGATTAAGTTAGTTATTAAAGAGTGGGCTGAAATTCTGGATAATGAGATTATACAGATTACAAATGCAATGAATCATTTTTTTATACGTTTATCGATGTAGTGAATCTCTGTATCGTTCGCGATTTAAACGTCTAAGAGAGCTATCTGGAAATGAGAAGGGTGAAAGGTTTTTAATTAAAAAAAAAAAAAAAAAAAAAAAAACATTAATCTACATTTTTTTTTCGTCGTAAGACGCTAACGAGAAAAATTAAATCGTCCAAAAAAGGAGTCTTGTCGATACTGCGAGTTATGTAATCGAAAATAATCATTATTGTATTATAATCGATTACTTTCACATAATCAAACGAGATCATCGAGATGTAATAATATTATATAAATGTATTTTAAAAAAAAAAAATTGTTTAAACACACGAACGAATAACAACTAGATCACGTATGCCAGCGTACATAATATAAAGTGGTGTTCGAAATTTCGTTGAAACCGATGTACTACGTCAACGTCGCCCGAGGGATGCGTGTCATCGAGACGCACCGATTCGACGTCAACCGGCTATTGCGTTACAAATATTATGCATTGCCGTTATAGTTATGTGTTACGCGTAAAGTTTCGCATCGGTATCTTACCTACCCAATGGTGAGTTCGCAGCCGCCGGACGAGACGTCGCGCACAGTTCTATCGGGCACGAGAGCGGTTTATAACGTACCTAACTGCGGTGCTTGCGCCGATCGTGTTACGCGTTTATTTTTTGTCTTCTTTTTTTTTTTTCTCTCTATCATTCACCTCGCGCATTGCCATAATGTTTCTGCTGCACTGTTGCGGCGGCTTTCGGATTAATAAACACGTGTACGTGGTCCGAGACAGATATCGGCTGGCCGGACCGGTCGCCCGAGAACCGGTTACCGGCAGGCGTGTGTACCAACGTCTGACGGTGCCCCGACGCCGCTGCTGCCGTTGCTGCGGTTGCCGACCGCCAGTCGCTTTCTTCGTCCGAGCGCGCGTTTGCACCGGAGGGGACAGCACTTGTCCCCACGGCGCGACCGACCGTACGAGTAGGGGTTTCACAATTTCGACTGGGTGACGTAACCCGACGGGAGCTGAGGTTTCGCGTTTCCGTTGAATTGTACGCGCTCGGGGGTCACGCTTTGAACGGTCGAACACGCGAAATGCCGCTCAACATTTCCGTGGAAAACGTCGCTGAAACGCGTACGACGTGATCGGACAAAGCGTTACAAACAGGGGCTATTTTCGCAACGTATTATTGTTGAGATTGGCCTTTTTTCTTATTTTTTCATTTTTTTTTTTTTTTTTTTTTTTCTGTTATTTATTTTTATTCGCCGACCTATGCCGTCCGCCGCACGTGCACTTTAGGGATCGTGCGCTGTCGCGGAGTAGTGCAATAACGCGTATACGAGACTACGTATTCGTGGATAACGACTGCATGTCGAACGATATACAAATGCAATCGGTAGCAACGGTCCGTGACCAAATGGCAGAGATTGTCGCTTGTACGAGCGCAGAGAGAAATAAATAAAAAATATAGGACGAGCGAGAAATGTCGGTTGCGCAAAAGAAAGAAAAATAGGAGAGTCTGGTAGAGAGAGAGACACACACACGGATTTCCATTGGATTTTTTTATTTTTATTCCCGAGTAGGCGCACGGTGATCGAGGGTGGAAACAGATTGTCTGCGTTTGTCTAGAGAATGGACGCAAACACGTGATTAATCATCATTTCATCGCGATTTATCCATAATTCATTAGGTGCCACTTTTTCAGTCGTCACCGCTTCGAAATCGCGCGAGCGTGCGCGCGGACGATGACGATATATAGATAAGCGATTAGTTATGGTATTTTCCCCAGGAACGGAAATGGAAATAAAGAAAACCTCGCTTACACATTTCGAACGGTGCGCGCGGTAACGGGTAATCTTCACAACTCGGCCATTAAGTGTGACGTGTTTTCATCTTTTCTTTTATTACGACACTGAATACTGCTGCACCACTCGTTTTGTATACTGGTATGTGTTATTTTAGAACGTTGTGTTCAAAGTTTTGTTTTAAATGGAAAAAAAAAAACAGCAACAACAAAAAACAACGAGATGATTTTGCGTTATCAAGATGCGCATCATAGTTGAACACGCACGTAAGACGGGATTTGCGAAATTTTTTTTACAGTACCAATTCTTCGGGATGTCGACATTCATGCGCATAGAAAAAAAAAATGCAATATAATCGCTGTTTCAATAGAACACACGTAGGCAACGTACTTATTTACCTCAACAAAGCGTGTAAAACGTTAAGAGTCGTTCATTTATTTAAAAACGTAAAATTAGGCGATTATCGTCGGTAAGTAGCAGAAATACGAAAAATAACATTCGGAACGTATTATAAAAGCTTGCAGCGTATACTACGAGGTTGGTTCTTGTTATATACGAGAACTGACCGAAATATGTACACGAAACGGATTATAACTTATCTGGGTAATAAAAATCCTTGACAGAATTGAATAAATGCAATAACGTGTAACACGTATGAAGAGACAAAATAGTACAAAAGTATAATTCAATATTTGATTCATAGGTAAATATACTTTTATAAGATCGTTCATAATATAGCTTACTTAAAGATAATACCATTTAATTGATAAATATTAATAAAGTACAGACACTTTTTCAAATAAGATTTAATTAGAAAATAATTTTATAATATTTACTGTCCAAATATTTAAATATTTAATATTTACTGTTCAAATTTTAAACAATCGTTTGATTTATTTGTTGAAGTAAAAATAAAAATTAGTTGTTTTTGTTCTGATTATATTATGTATATTGTATGAAAATAAAAAATTATTGTAATATTTATCCCTAAAAATTTAGTTACCTATAATTGCAATCATTCCGGAAATATACGACTTTATTCAAATGTAATTATTATGCTGAATCAATCGCATATATTTACACATATTCTAAAACGATGACGGATTATTCAATTGTAATTAAATAAAGTTAAAATAAAATAAAATTAAATAAATAAATTAAATTAAGATGATACATTAAACTAAATACTTACGAAGTTCTACACATATATTTTTATTTATTTTTGGTCAAAATTAAATGTTTATGTATTATATAAACTTCAATTTTTTAAATATAAAATTAGGTTATTTCACTTACTTAAAGTTGTATTTTAAATATTAATGAATGTTGTTCTAATAAACAATTATATCATATTGATTAAATAATATTCATATATACTATTGCAGTTTAGTCATACAAGTAAAAAATTATCATAATAGATGGCATATGTCCTAATAGATACGATAGACACTTAACATATATGATTATGCAAACAAATATTTAAAATGTAACCGAGTATCAAAACAGGTAATTTGATCTAATATTACATTTGTGTAATATAATACGTCTATTGAATAAAAAAATTAAGGTTAACTAGGTGAAATTTTAAGCGAATAAATGTAACATAAATAGCCTAATCCTTAATATAAACGAGTTAAACTTTAAAGGTAATTACGCTCAAAAACTGGATTGGTCAGTTTCAGTCATTATCAAAACATTAATAAAATTGAACAATTTACATAGTACAAATTAAATTTAGTTCACCTACATGAAATTGAAATGTAATCTTATGATTTATAATGTCTTAAGGAAAACACTAATTTAAAAAAAATATTTTACTTTCGAAGTATTATTATTAATTAAATGCATTTTAAAAATATATACCATTCTCGAATATTAGCTTATATTTACGCTTAAAGAGATGATGATATATATTTTTAAAGATATAAATTAAATTTATATTATACGCAATATATACCTCCTATAAGACACTTTTTTTAAATTGTTACATCTCACTATATCAGCATTTAGCTTTGGTTGTTATTTTGAAATTCGAAAACAAAATAAAATATTAAGGGAGATCCGTTTTTCAGAATTTTTAATATTTTTGACAAGTTGTTAATCTAATTCTTTATGCGTTATCCTTTTTTAAATAATTACAACTGCTCTAGCTTTTCTTTGAAAATAAAACTACTCAGTAAAAAGTGAAATGATTCTTTTTTCACTCGAAATTCAAGTACAACTTTCAAAAAAATTTTAATTATTTTATTCATGCGATTGTAATTATTTATAAACTTTTCTATTTGATTAATGTTGAATCAATTATAAAATAATAATCCACTTTGTAAAATAGATTGGTTTAGGAATAAAAATATTAATTTTGTTTGGACAAAATTGCCCAATGAGGTTCATTATAAATCATGATTTAAATAATCAAATAAATTAACCTACAGATATAATATAATTATTATATTATATTCTTTATGTGGTTTAAGTTATGATTATATTATGTACGACAATTATTACTTGTATTTTTATGTTATTACATGATACTCGGTGATATTTTCAAGCGTAATATTATTGGAATGAAAAATTGTATAAATATATTTTGGTTGGAATGCTGTCGAAGTGTTTAATCAAATTTTAACTACAATTTCGTAAGAAATATTTCGTTGAAGTTAAAATGAAAGTTAAAATTAATGTGTATTTCCTTCATTGATCAATGTCGTTCATAAATACACGGAAATTTAAAAATATTTGCGTGTGTTACGTTACCATATAGAAGGTCGGGTTAATAAAAAAATAATGCTTTTCATAATCTGATTATAACTGTTGGAACAAAAAATTATAACGTGGCTGTAGATGTGGCAATATCAAACATCAGACATTATAATAATTATTCAAGGTGGTAATAATTTTGTATTCGTTCAATTTTGGATAATCATGCGTCCAACTAATTTTTATAATGATAAGAGAAATAACTGTCAGTGAAAAAATCAAAATGAGAACTGCAATATTACAGATTTTCTAGAAAATTTTACAATATAACTGAAATCGTGTATATTATTTCAATATTTGATTTTAAATTTTGTTTACTGTGATTAAATTATACTTTTTTTTTTTTTTTTAAAAAACATTAGGTTGTTACGGTTTCAACAATAAATTTAATTTTCTCAGTCAATAAAAGTACCTTTTACTGTTATTATCATTAATACCTATTATTTAATAATAATAAATTAATAAATTACATTTATTTAGAATAATTTAAAAATTTAGAATTAAAGACGTAGTTTTTACTACTAGTTGCAGAGGTAGTTTTATTACTCACCAAAGGGCTTGAGGTCTAACGATTTAGGTAATTGTGTTAATGACATCCATTTCATTAAACATTTTAATGCATAGATTTAATTTTAAATCACTAATCAATATATTTTTTTAATTTATGCGGTTCACGATACTAACATATGTTAGATATAGTTAATGGTATCAATTTTAATTCGAAACTTTTATAAAAATATATAATAATGAAGAGGAATATAATTAAAAAATAACTTTAAGCTCAGATATCCAATTTATAGTATAATTCTTCAACAATGATTCAATTTTATAAGAATTATTACAAGAGTGTTAAACCATAACTGAAAAAGAGACCGAAATATAAAAATAAAAATATTAAATACCGTACAAATGATTATTCTAAATCTATATACAATTTATGTATTCAATTGTTTTTTTTTTTTTTTTTTGACCAATAACAATTTTTGTTTGTTTTTATTGCTATAATAATATTATTGATTGGTAGAAATGTATCCCTTTTGGAAGAATTCAAATTCAAAGTGCCGGGGTGATTCCGTTATGCTTATATTATTTGTTTCTCCACGGTTAGTTGTTAATAATTAACATCGAATTATTCGGTGACTGATTACGTTAAACATCTAATTTAACATATTCTAACAAAATGTTCTATTCTATACGTTCATATTCTAACAACCCAATAACAATTGCTATCGTGTTTGCTGTCAGACGACCGCCAAGCTGCAGTAAAATATATAGTATTGAAGATTAGTGCCATATTGTAAGGTTAAATGTAGTACATCGTACACCGTGTTAATAATTTTCCTTTCATTTCGGTCATTCATTACACACGTATGCGTCGTGTGTTTTCGACCTATGTGTTCAAATTGGTTATATGTGTACACGAATCGGATCAACTATTATTATTATTATCATCATCGTTATAATATGCACATAATCGTATGTATACATATTATATGATATTATATATAATGCAAAACGCACGATTCGACGGACTATTATTATGTACAATTTTACATACGTACACGTTTTATAGCGTTCAAACGCGATTTCTTGTGCCGACGCAACTCATTGTAAACATATTATTATCGTTTTACAAGTACAATCGAACTTCCATTTAACGAACTTCTATTAAACGAAACTATTCACATAACGAATCGTTTCTATTGAACAAAGATATTTGACAAATAAAAAAAAAACATTTAAATCCTACGGAATAAATTTCTAATAAATTTGTTTTCTATAAAGAGAAAAAATATGGTATTTCTATTATTAGCTTTTACTTTTCAAAATCGTTAAGTTCGTTAAATATAGGTTCAGCTGTATTAACGTCAATGTTATATCCTTATTTGACCTGTCGAAAAAGTGATTGTATTATTATAGTGACACGTTGTATATTTATTATAATATACAAACGTGTTTTAATAAAACTAATCAATAACGATAATAAAGAAGAGAAATTAAGTATACACATCCGTTTCTTCTGTTTCTTTGATTTTTAACAGAGCACAACGCAAATGATTATGATAATTTATTTCGAATCGTTTTAATGCGAGATAAAAGTTATTCTGTATAATAATAATAACCATAGCTCTTTGCTTTTTTGAAAAACAATTATACATTTCTATACATGCGTATTCTGATCATACTATCGACCAAATAGTGTATGTATTAATTATTTTGACACATGATAAGGTATTATTGTTTTATAGCACCGCATATTGAGATTGTACGAGTACAGGTAAAGTAATTCGGTCAAACTTTGAATATAAATGGGTTATCATCATTCGAAAGTACATGGTGTTCAAGATAAAAAATTGAAACGGATTACTGAACTCGCCACTTGGTCGGAATTCAAAATGCAAATCGTTAAACAAAAAAATCTTTGCCCATATTTAGTGGGCGGCGAAACGGGTAGAGGAAAAGACCTTTTTACCGTGCCGTGTACTTGACGTATATAGTGCGTTTGACGAGGCCGATGTGAACCAGAGTAGTTCCGCAGTGACCATCCCTCTGATCGTGTACTATAACGTACTATAACTATAGGCATATAACTAGTCAAGTTGTGTATCGTTGTAGGTGACCGTGAGGAGACGAAATTAGAGTATGCGGGAAATAGAAAAAAAAAAATCCGCTGTAATATCGCTATGTAATAAGAACAATGTTATAATTTAATGACGCGGATAATAATGATAAACGATCGATTTGTATCCGGTTCGACCTTAACCTTGTTGAGGAGGGAAGAGGTAACCAGTGGTAACCGGTGCGGCGACGGTATCGGAGTGTTTGGTACAATAATAATAATAATAATAATAAGAATAATATCACCTCGTCGGAATAAAAAATTAACTAAAATTGCGTTTACACCCGACGGCGGTGGCGGGAAGACAAGAAGGGCGTATTTGGTTCGCAACGATTGTCCTTCGTTCTTACCGAAAAACCGCACCAGGGCCCCCACCCGCCGTAGCCGAGATACCGCCACGGCGATTAACCACCACAGCGCCGAGACTATATAAATCGGTTCACCCAAGTCTGCCGACTATCAATCATCAACGTTTGATCTGTAACTGTCGCAAGTCCATAGCACACATTTACAGCCGACTAAACCATCAACATGGCATACATGGTAAGTGCACCTATCTACGTAATGTATACGTATCTACTATTGAGATCAGATTTTTAATGTAACCACGAACGACCAAGAAAACGCGTGCAGAAATCGTGTCGTGAAATTTTGTTCGAGTCCGCTGTTTGTGCGAGAAATCGGGTTTCTCAAAAATTATGAAACATATAAAAAAACGACTTTGATCTCGATCCGTGACGGGACTACCGTCGGGTTTCGCGTCGTTAAACATTCAGTGTTATTGGGCCGTCCGTTTCGATTAAAACGAAAGATTGTTGTTTCTCCGGTACACATTTTTACACGGTTTTTTTTTAAATATTTTTATTTAATTAATTTTCCGAGCGGTTCATCATATTTCTGGTGTTCATTTTTATTTTTCCGGACCGTAAATCGCGGTTTTACGACTCTGGTGTTTTCTATCTTTTTCGTACGAAAACAATCGTCAAGTCTCCTCATACGCTACCTACATAAACATAAGATATCGGTACACTTTTAATACGGCGAGTACAATTGACGATGAGTTCGTATATGATTACATAAAACCATGTCTAAACTGATATTTTAAATTTTGGTATTATAGATATCATATATATATATCAATAATTTATTATTTACTTTACAATATTTATACTTTGACTAAGATAAAATATTCATAAATAACAACACTGTTTATGTATTTCTCAATCGATTATATTTTATTCTTATTCGTTTATAAGTACAAAATCGAAGTATTTTTTTTATTTTGTTACTGAATATCTCAACGAATTTAACTGTAATTTCCTATTTTTTAAGACGGACCACGAATAATGATATTTTTCCTATTTTTTATTTTTGTTTTTAAAATATACACTTTAAATAGTTATTTTATTTATCTATTAAAATAGAATATATTTTTAGAAAAAAATAAAATGTAAGTGCCTATTTATAACTATTTATAATTTAAATGAAATCTACATATTGATTAAATCCGATAACTTATTTTTATATTCCGAGTAAATAAAATACTATATATTTCTGATGTTACAGTGATGGTTTTTTTTGCGATCCGTTGTTTAGTTAGTTAATATGTACTAAAAGTTTTTTTACTGTTATATAGTAATTCGAGTACATAAAGTTAGCATTTAAAAATATACAGCTGTTTTCACTTTTTCATTTGTTTCATCAAGAAAATTAAAAAAAAAAAATTGTTCAGGTCCTAACCGGACAAGTTTTTAGAATATACGATTTTTACGTGCATCTCATTTATTTATATTTTATAAGACAATTATTGAAGCATTATGTAAAATCCGATCCCGTAACCGTTCTACTATACAGCACATATAGCGGAATTTGGTCATGGAAACCAAAAAATATGTTTTAAAAGTTTAAACAAAATCGTCCACGCATCTCACGGTTTGTGCACGTACAAATGTATTTCAGACGACCTTAACGTACACGTGACCATCGCCTTTCGTCGTGAACATTTTTCCGTTATAACGCGTTGGTGGTGTTCTATGCGACAAAAAACGAAACCGTACCGTATACGTGCCGAGTTGGCTGGCCGACACGATACCGGTGGTGCAGTGCAACGATAAGACTAACAGTCCCCCACCCTTCTGTTACAGTTCGCAGTCATCGCCGCCTCCGTCTTGGCCACCGCCTGCGGATCTCCAGTAGCAGCGCCCATCTACTCCGCTGCTCCGGCTTACTCTCCGGCTCCGGCCTACTCCCCGGCTCCGGCTTACTCCCCGGCTCCGGCTTACCCGGCGGCCGCTTCCTACGCAGCGCCATCGTACTCGGCACCGTCCTACAAGCCCGCCTACAAACCGGCGTACGGTCAGGAATCCCACGAAGCCCCGGCCCCGTACAACTTCGAATACTCCGTGAACGACCCGCACTCGTACGACGTGAAGAGCCAGTCCGAGTACGCCGACGGCAACGGTTACGTCAAGGGCTCGTACAGCCTGGTCGAACCCGACGGTTCCACCCGCACCGTTGAGTACACCGCCGACGACTACAACGGTTTCAACGCCGTCGTCAAGAAGGAAGGAGGATACGCCGCCCCGTCTTACTCCGCCCCGGCCTACAAGAGCCCCGCGTCCTACGCCGCCCCGACTTACAAGAGCCCATCGTACCCGGCTGCCTCTTACGCCGCCCCGGCCTACGCTGCCCCGGCCTACTCCGCACCGGCCTACTCCGCCCCGGCCTACAAGAGCCCTGCGTCCTACGCCGCCCCGGCCTACAAGAGCCCATCGTACCCGGCTGCCTCTTACGCCGCACCGGCCTACAAGAGCCCGTCATCTTACGCCGCCCCGGCTTACAAGGCCCCGTCTTACTCCGCCCCAGCTTACTGAACACACTACCACACCACCGCCGTGATGCTTGATTGCTCCAAAACTTAATTTATTGTTATTTATTTATTCAAATGTAAATATAATATACAATTACATATTTGCAAATCTCAAAAAATCTCTCTCAGCATGCGTTCATTTATTTAAACCCACTACACTACGACCGATCCACATATTATTGCGGGCTGTCAGCATACGTGTATTGCACTCCATTCGTCGTAAGCGTACCGCGCTGTGTTGGTGTATACTGTTATGCAACAGAATGTGGGACTTAAAACTTTGAACAAATGAGTTTGTCAAGTTTTGATCGAAAACAGTCATTAAATGTTGACGTTAAGGACAGTGATCTCGTTATGATTAATATGGCGTTAAGGCAGGAGCTTATGTGTGTTGCACAATTTTTAATAAAGTAAAGCGCATAAGTTATACTGTAAGGATAGATATAATTACCTACCGGTGAATTACCGTCGCTATCGAGGTTTGTTTAAACGTGAGACCGTATAAACGTTTATAATACTAACAATTGAAAAATGGGTTAGGCCTTGATCCGACACATTTGGACGGACGAATAGTCGTAATTCTTTCTTGAACATAAATCTACGTCGAAAATATGATACACCTATATTGCCTCGTTATGTAATTAACTATATCAATGTGTGGATAACAGTGGGTCAAGATCGAAAAGAAAAATCGTTGAAACGTAATATTATCATATGCACAGCGAAAATAAACGGGTAAACGATCTTAATATTAGCACATATATTTAGTAAACAAGAAAAATAATAACAATAATTACAATGTTAGGCGTACACGTCGATTAGCCCATGAACGTTTTTGATTTCATATAGGTTTACATATAGGTATATAGGTTAATCGAGACCATTGCTTGATACGGACTTCGAGTAATTTCATTCGATAAAATTGTTGCTGTGTTTTTCAATTTTTTTTTAATTTTTTTTATTTATTGAATAAACGCCCGAGGGCTCAAGTACAGTACATTAGTACATAATATATTATAGTTAACAGTAAGTAACAATACTTATAAATTTAAGATTAAATAACACTAAAAATAACAATTCGTAAGATTAACAATGAGAAAAAATATCAATATTATCATGATTATTGAGTCGATTACATAGCGTAGATATACGATCAATAGGGTTATTGGATCCATAATAATTGTGGTGAAACGGAATTGCGAATGTAGGAAAGGACCGAGAATTGAACGTGGGGATGTAGAAATTAAGTTGGTGTAGCAGGTCTGAGCAAGCAATGGTACCTTTTACAAGTTTAGTAAGAAATGATCTCTCGTCTAGTGTTGAGAGATACCAAGTTTATGCAAGATTGAATAGAGGTTAGAGTAGAGCTAGGGAGATCAGGATCAAACACAAGACGTCTTCTGTAGCCAATGAGCCGCAAGAAACGCCTTTGCACTCGTCTGACTAATGAAATATATAAGGTTTTAATATATAATTCATCATTAAAATCCTTAGTGCATCTGATTAAGAAGCCAAGTCTTTTTAAGTCTCTTGCACACGAATTGTCAATATGAGAGGAAAAAGAAAGGTTCAATATTTAAATAATATCTTGAGTAACGCAATCGTCTTCCTTAACCCTTTAAAAATATTTTTGTGTAATACACAACCCTTCGAATAAATTGCGTGTGCTTTGATTGGGGCCGGTCGTATAGAAAAAATGTATGTTCTTGGAAAATAATCTCGAAATCTCGACTTTATTGAGGTTATGTCTTGGGATATTATGATGGGACGATGGGCAACTGTTCGTTATTATGAGAATTCAGATGAACGTAGAAAACGCTATGACGTTAGCAGTTACACCTTACATAACACAAGTACAAACTTTTCTAAAGGTCGTTAAATGTTTTGAACTTTGACGATTTCAATACAGACCGAATCTGAACCGAATTCCACCGAACTTCAACGGATAGATAAAAACGCGTACTTTAAAACTTAAAGGTTCAATTTGTTATTCGAGTAGAAATATAATTAAAAAAAAAAAAAAAAACCTTTTCTTCGCCGTACATTAATATCTCCTTTGACGTACGCGAAGATACAGTCTCAAAACTGTCAATTACTATAACCGTCAACGTAATATTCTATTATACTATCGGATACAGAATTTTGATAATAAATCCTTATTGACTTGAAATATTGTCGACGGTACAACAATGTAAGCATAGAATATGACGGTGAATCATGCGTGAACGCGATGTAAAACACTACCATAAGATATTATACGTGCTATCGCGTGCTCGTGAATTGCTTAAGACAAACTCGATGGCGAGGCGAATATAATAAAGATATTTAATTATCTCCGAAACGTCTATTCGCATTAATCAGTTGACCGTGCGATAATGATTTTTTTACACCAACAACCGGGTATGTATCGCGGCCGTGGTATGGATAACAATTTTTATAACAATTCCGACGTGTGTGTGTGTGTGTGTGTATTTGGATCGATTGATTGCACTCGAGTGACTTTAGTTTTAAAATAACGGCACCCCAGAGGATAGAGTGCTGACTGTTGGGGCGCATAATATTATCGATTATTATAATTAACGTGTACATACCAAATAATAATAATAATAATATGTGGACCACGTGACGGTGGCTTTATGTCACACACGTGTTTAAATACTGTCACGTGTAGAACTGATGCGTATGCATATTAATTATAGATAAACGTGCGTGGTATTGTTTAAATCCTATCACGGCGAAACTGCAAACTTTTAACTGGTTGTCCGATATTGCCATAGCTCAATAAAATTAGAGTCTACGGACGCGACAATTTCTTTTTCGAGGACTAGAAGGCTATTAAAAAGGGACGTTAGAGCACTATAATAGCAACCCTTCCGCTTGATTCATGTCGGTGTTTTAACGATCGCAACTCATTGCGATGATTTCATTAATGCAATGCAATGTAGTTAAGTAGTGTCAAGTAGCTCCGATCTGATCATAAATCAATAAAGTGAAATCGGTATTTGATATCATCTATCCACACCGACTTGTTTGATATTTAAATAGCTTGTACTCGAAGACGTGAGTCGTGTGCACTGTACATTATTTTTATTATAAATAAGCGTTTTTCAATTCGTTCCAACCGTTACAGAAAGCGCAGGGAATTCACGCCACTATTGACACTTGCGTGTTTAGTAGGTATAAGCGATGATATCGATTGGTTTGTTTTTTTTTTCGCGCAGTGACTATATTATGTGTATATTTTTTTTTGTGACGTCTTAACCGTTAGCTTTATCAAATAAAACATCACAATGAACGGAGCACTGTTGATTGTTGTCGCATTGAACAGGACGGAAATAAATCGATTAACATAAATTCATACGGATCTCGAATCTTTTTCTATGAGTGGTGGAGAAATGGTAGAATAATAGAAGTGAATCATTGATCAGAAGGGAACTAGTACGTGAAATTTTTGCGTTACGAAATTGTTATGATAAATACTAATTAGTGTTTTTTATTCTTTGTCTTTATAAAAATAAATAAATAAAAACTACACTTAAAGTTATGATCCACCTTGAACTGTTGGATACATGGGTGTTGAAAAAAAATTAAAAAGTCGAAATACACTTTGTACTGTACATACTATAATAGCTGCAGGTCGCGTTCCGAAACGACACTCATTGTACAATTATTGTAATTAGTTTTTCACCGACAATGAATCCGAATTTCGTTCGGTCACCGTGGCTACGCATAACACCCTGCTATAATGATACTACAATATATACACTTAATTAAATATAATACAATCATTGCTCCCCGTGATGGAATAAAATAATCTCTTGGGTGGGGACGATGAAATCGGTTAAATTAAATACTACAATGTTCGAACTCGACATAAGTACGTTTCGTTCGAATTGTGTTTTAATTTTCACATCTCCGTCGTGAACTTTAGCGTTTAATTTCACCCGGAACGGTTGGCACCGCCTCAGGATGAATTTATCGTCGAAAAAGTTATTAGGTAAGTGACTAAAACAATGGCGCATAACTGTGTTACAATAGTATTGTTTAATAAACACCACCACTACGTATGCAATTTGTGCAGACAAACGACGAAAACTAATGTAATAATAATACAATTCTAAATCTCCAGTGAATCCACTGCCAAACTTTAAGTTACATTATACAAAAAAATGCGTCCCTGGCAGGCGTATCCCGGTGCTCAACGGCTCAATGAAGTGTACGATACAACAATGTTCGACTTTAAAAATCTAAGAGTGTAAGTGACATATATATATATATATATTGACACATAAATATATAACTATGTCGTACTGTAATGCTAAGTTGTACGTTTAGTGATGTGTACGTCAATACTTTTCGAATTAAACATCACGTGTATTCTGTATTGAATTTCACGATTCATTTATTACGCATATACGACGTATCTACACTTTTTAAAATTCCATTAAATCTTACCCACGACAGTAATCGTGTACATATCAGTCTTTATCGTACCGATAGATACTATTTATAAAACTAGATTCGTTGATAATTACTAAATGTCCACTGTTAATATCGTTTCATATTTATAATGTACAACGTGGAATAATGCGTTGTACACGTTTTACGATTCTACAAGCTTAATTAAAATATATTATTAGACAAATTTGGTTGGAGAAAATATCAATCTTTACGTTTCGATATGCTCACACATAGGGCTGACAAGAGGGTGGGGCAGTGAGGGCTAGAGCTCTGGGGCCCGTACCTCCAAAAGGGCCGGTCGTTTCAGCTTTTTATTCAAAATTATTATCATATATAATCTCATTTGCCGTAGTATAAGATGCATATTTTAATATTTTTATTGTACTAAAGTATGTACAAGTAGGGTGTTTATCTTGGCCAAACAAGGGTAAGGGGACCTAGAACCGATCAGTTCCGGCACCCTCAAAAGCTTTTGTCGGCCCTGCTCATATATTGTAAATAAAAAATAATTTTAAAACAATCTTTTAATTTGGGTGAGTTATAAGTTCGCTCTCTTAAGCATACAAATTTTAAACGAATAAATTAATTTCATAATTTTCCCTTGCTTTTACTTAACTCTGTATACAAATGAATTGAGGATATTTATATATTTTAAAAATTGTTTATTTATGTATTTACATTCAAATATTTTTATAACCCTTCTAAGATCATATTGATGTAATGCCAAATTCAAACTTTTCTTCACATTTTCACGATCAACATCAATACATGAAAATGTTAATATTTTTTTCAGAATTTTAAACGGATAAATTCTTTATGCAATTTTAATTTATATAAAGACTATCGAAAATTGTTTCGATGGTATTATACATAGAAGTACCAACTAGAAGTATCAACTAAACGAATTTAAAAAAGTTTTATCGAAAGAAGATAACGTTTACTAGCGTAAAAAATGTTTCTTAAAAAGACACAGACGTCATTATAAAACCATTATATTCTCATCTTCAATACTGCATTTATTGAATATCTGCGTCACTTTTATAAATGTTATTGTTCCGAAATAATACAACAATTTTATGTAATTAACTTTATCGTATTATGCGGTTGCATTTAAGTTAATGATTTTCTCATGAGGGAAATACACAAACGTCATAAATATTATATAGGTACGTGCCCAGAAACTTATATATTATTAACGTAGGTGGTTTGTTTCGGTTTTTATTTATTTTTATTTCTTATAATGAAAACGGATTTTCCAGAACACTTTCATGTATTGGAGACGTGTGTAATATATTCATCCAACACGAATAATATTATAATATGATATATTGGCTTTGAAATGTCTTGTCACTCGCCTGTGACGTCCAAACAAGGTCATATCATAGACTAATATTATGCGATGATATACCGCAGTCAAAGGAATAACGTTATACTTACTTTTGACGTGTCGCCATTTTGTTGTAAAATACCACAAAATGATAAAATGTATACATACCCTTACATCATCGGTTGTTGATTAACCACGTTGACGCATCGACCATATATAATATACAATGTATTATTTTACCAGAGCGCTTAGACGCATATGCAAGTCGAACAAATATAAATGACTACATAAAAAATAATACTGATTGACTATTGGTTTTAATTGTTCGAGCAAAATGTATACAATTTTCCAAACTTGGTTTACAGTCGAAAGCAACAAAAAAAAAAAAAAAAACATTAGAAGTAGATAAATAAATAATATCCTCCCCGTAACGTTATAGCGAAACGTGCCATTACGGAACATTGCAAATCATATACCTAATTCGACCCGGCTGATAGACGTGATTGCATGTGAATAATTTAAAGACGACTGGATCCAAATGAATAATTAGTGACCGGATGAAATTTTAAAATGCATTGTCGTACGTACCTACTATATTGAACTGCAGTAGCTGTTCGAAAAAATTAAAAATACCGTAATCGTACACTTATATATAAAAATACTTTGTTATAATTTCGAGCCTTGTTTAAAATTATCTTCGTGGAGCTGTGCTTGACCCAATGCCCGAGGACATTCGTTTAGGGTTTTGTATATAATTATATAGTTGCACACAGAAACAGTTTGGTGCATAAAGCGCATGTTTAGAAATGTTATTAGAACTTAAATGACGCGAGTATATAACCTTAATGTGAACGTGTTTAGAGACTCGCGAGTGTTTCTAGTGTCTAGACGGGACCGCAC
Organism: Sipha maydis; assembly: GCA_034509805.1. NCBI lineage: Eukaryota > Metazoa > Arthropoda > Insecta > Hemiptera > Aphididae > Sipha > Sipha maydis. The sequence continues at coordinate 113,600 of JASXSY010002918.1, forward strand.
GTATTTCCCAACGGGATTGGTATTTCTTTTCAGATCATCGTTCTCCTAACCATAGAATTTCCATCGCACATTTAAAGAACTCTGCAGACGAACCTTCGGTATTTGCCGGCTGCTATTTGTATTACCTCGGGAAAGAAGTAAGAATCGCCGGACTTTCGTTGTTATATAATTATATCTTTTATTACATATTTTTTATTTTTATTTTTATTTTTTTTTTTTACTCCGCGATTATTAACCTTTTACTGGACGAAAACACAGTATGTACAACCAGTGACACGATGTTCGTACAGTCGAGATTAATTTTTTACATAAATCTGAGAAATACATTCTTTTGGTCTTAATGTCGTGCAGCGTAGCGTGTTCGCTGTTGAACATCAAAGATACTGCGATAGAGCAATATGGTGGATTTGTTCGAATGGCGAAAATGCGGAGGTTTTCAATAATATTGTAGGAAAAGTCCGCTCTGCGTTTTTGAATTTTGTCTTTCTCAGTGCACCACAACGAAAGCGTACCGACGTTTCTTAAATCGGAAACCTTATGTGTGATGCTCGTCGACGGTTTTCGTTGTTTTGCATGAAAGCGCAATCGTTGCGATTGTGAAACGTACGCGTTTTCGTATATTTTCGACATTGGCGAAAACTAGCTGCGTATAGAAAACCGATCAAACGGTCGAGTACATGGCCTTGAAGTGAGATTATAATATTATAATTGTTACTGTGAGTATGTGTGTGTGTTTTATTTTGCCTAAAAGCGTCAGTCGTTCGTACCGGGACCGGCTGTGCCTGTGATGCGATCTGGCTGTGTGTCCGCAGGGACTGGCCGTATTCAAATTTTGTTATACGTACCGCGGGGTAGATCATCGTACGAAACGCATTATGTTTTAACGCGTAGTTGACCAGGATATAAAAAATATAATAACAATAATAATAATAAAAAGAGAACACTGCACATACGATACTTTATCCTGGATATGACTAGATCATGCTCGGTATACTCGTAAATACGACGGAAAGACAGTTTTATATCAATATATAGTGATTGATACATATCACGTACAACAATAAACAACGTCCAATATGGTTTCTGAGGTAAGAATTCCGAATCAATCACTTTGCCATTAAATTTGTATGTGCATGTACGTATTATTAATTAGGTGATAGCATTAGTAGTTTTATTATTAAAAAAAAAAAAAAAAAAAAAAAATATTAAAAAAGTATCGATTGTTGTTTTCACACCACTATGAGACGATAGGCGCTATCGTTCATTTCTTCGTCACCGTTTTATTCTAAGACTGTATCATAATTTAATTTCGCTATCACTTCAAAAATGATGATAACCATTGAACATTGATCACGGTTAATCGCGGCAATGAAGTTGTATATTGTTTGCGCTCGAAAGTTAACAATGTTCTCTGATGTTTTTAGAGCTCAAAAACGATTGAACAAACAACCCCACGTTTTTTGATCACATATTATAATGTATATGTATACATGTTATAATATATGTGTAAAATAACAACGGGGAGATTGATTAAGTCCATATAATATCATGGAGCGATGACGAAAATCCATTGCTTTCGTTGGGTACAGCACTTTGATTTCGTATATTCCGTAATATTTTAACAATGGTCCTATAATTCGGTGGTTTTAATCGACTCTCATTCATATCCGTACATGTTTTAATGCTGACCATTGTTTCGCAACCATTAAATAATACCAACTAAAGTTGGTATCACAGAATAAATTATTAAAAAACGTTCTGTTGGCGTATAAAAAAAAAAAATAAACTAAAGTATTAAGACCATTATATTATTATCATTTATACCACGATGTGTGTTTTCCAATACATTGCGTGTTGTTTAACCACGATAACATATAGACATGTTTAATTAGTTTATAATTTTTGATCCATAATTTAAGCATACGTGAACTGTAACGGATGTACCGATGTTTAAATATAGAAAATATTATGAAAATGATCAAATAAACTTTTTTTTTATGTGACAACGCAACGATGAAGACAGCAATTAAAAATGTTTATGTTTTATTTTATTATTTTTGAAAAATATCAAAGTTTTTATAGAATTATTTTTTTTGAAAATTATGAAATTTCAAATTTTATTTTCATCAACTTCATAATTTTATTAATTTATTTCAGTTTACGGAAAAATAATGTTTTGATAATGTTTTATCTTGTTTCCTGATAAATTTAAAAAAAACTATAAATAAAAACCGTTATTTTATACAACTAAAATATATATATATATATATATATATATATATATATATATATATATATATATATATATATATATATATATATAATATATATATTATATAAAATCATTAGGTTAATGAAAATTTAAAGTTGAAAAATCAATATTTTCAGATGTATAAGCTTTAAAGGTTTATCATATTATAAATACAACGCCTTAATTCAATTTGTTTTCAAATAATTATAAAAACGGTTTTTTTTTTTTTTTAATTAATAAACTAAAACACAAAGTTCAATTAAAATATGGATATTAGTCGTGGTCTTTATCCCTGTAAGTCACATGAAAGAAAACATAACTTGAATGTATTTATTATCTTAGGAGATATATTATTCACGAGATAACCTATGTATTATCATTTTTAGGTTGAGTGTAGTGATTGCGACCACTAAACCTTTTTCGATTCAGCGTTCAGCTGCTTTATGCTTGTCGGTCATAGAAAAATCGCCGTTGTTGCATCGAACTACAACGTGCGGCCCAAGATTCACGCGTAAATCATATACCTCACTAAGTTTCAATCAAACGTATGACCAATAATAATATATAATCATACATTTGTAAATTAACTAAATCTGTGTAAATACATGTGTGTGTGTGCGTGTATTTGTATGTTGCGCAAATAATGATTTTGGCTTCAGCCCTGTTGGCTACCATCTCGCCGCGTTTTAGATTTGCCCAGCGTCTGTTTACCCGGCAGTCTATGCCTCGGCACCCATTTGCGTTCTGGCCAAGTATGGTTTCGAGTACTAAGTAAACAACTCTTACACGTCTGATGTCAAGTTAGCCATTAAGAGTACAGCGTTGGTAACGGTTACATCAAGGGATCGTACAGCTTGGACTAGTTCGACGGTTCCATCCACGCCGTCGAGTACTCAACCGACGACTGTAACAGTTATAACGTCAAAAAGCAAGGCGGACACGCTTCTCCGATACACAACAGCCCGTCGTACCGAGCTTACCCCAACAAGTCTTGCTCGATTCCTCGACTCCTCTCCGTACTTCAGGTACGCATCGAACATTTTTAAAAACAACCACTACGTTTTGTCGAAGTCACTATTTATTTATTGGATAAGCATACAATTGTTTTTTACTCTTGTTGATCCTTATTGTTACTGTGTGTATACTTATTGTTTTGCATCAATGTTTCCACGTAAAAATAATTTTGTTGTCTGCGCCTGAAACTCAGATTATATTGTGGTCCGTAATGAGAAATAGAAGTAAAGATAATAGAAAATAGAAATAGAAGCAAGTCAAATTTAGGATTATTATAAAGTTCTGTAAAATCTAATGATGATCTTTACTTTGACTAAAAAACCCATTCGACCACAAAATATATTGACCATATTAATAAAATGTTCGACCATTTATTTTTTAACTATAAAATGATTCGATCACATGATATTTCGATCATATTTAATGGATCACTTAATCATTGACTAAATGACTCTCATCGTTTATGTCGACCGCTAAGGAAATCTTAAGCTCAGTATGATCGTGTCATATATTCCATCGAAGAGCAAATACCGTAAAACAACTGTAAAATTGGTTTTATTTTTAAAACTCTATAGTTTCATGTTTTATAAAAAAAAAAAAAAAAAATACAAAAATTATGTAGTCGACAATATTAGGATTCATAATACAGGTACGAGGATGATTTCGAGCAGGACTGAATGGGATGTGTCAAGTTACCAATGTTCGAGTGGAAACTTACAGAAAAATTAAACGGTGATAAGGTCCAAAAATCGATTTCAGAAGTTCTTACTCGTCTGATAGAAAGGGGAAACTTTGGGCCCGGTCGCAACGCGAGAACCACCCGCGTGCTATGCGATATGTTTAAAAACTCGGTACTACGATCTGCGGGGCTGCGTTTACAGCAATTACCCGTTTTGTCGACCCACGTTATTACTGCTGCCCGAGTAAAGTCAAACCACGGTTACATCCACTATACCGCATCCACTATCGTCTCCGCGGACCGCCGTTACTGCATTATGCTGTTCACCGCTACTACGGCCATCGGTGACGGCATGATATTAATTACTGCGATAAATCGCTACTGGTTCGCACGAGCCGCTTGGGCGTTAATTAATAAATGATTGATCGTCCGTGGATCTGACATAGACCGAGGAAGAAAAAATGTTCGGGTGTATAAAATATATTTTATCATATTATTTAGTTCCAATGCGACATTTGACGTATTGAATGCAAATGGACCCGAATCTACTGACGACGGTCGCTTTAACCATTTATACATAAACGAATAAGTAATTGGGTATAATACCTATTTAATACAAAATAATATTGCGTGTTGAAGAATTTAGCCGATTTATCCTTAAGTTCGTTAAACATTACACTGTTATACGTTCAAAACGTAATGTTAACGGACAAGTGTATTAATTTGGTTCGTATTAGCCCATTTAAGTCTCGATAAATGTCACGAGATATCCCAATCCTCTCACTCTATACAACACTACCATACACGTTTTATAGTAACGACTGAATATTACGCAAAAAAATTATTTTTTTAGAGCTGTCATCATATACCCGAAATGTGGTCACGATCAAATTTTAAACGATTCGCAATCAACGCAAACGACTAAACCAAACGATTTTCATTTTTTTTTTTTTATTATAACGGCTCTCCATTTCCATAAAAATCTTTACTGGTCACGCTCTTTGTCGATAGATTCTCATGAATTCTGGTGTATACTACCGACTCCATTTAGAATTGCTATCTCAATTCGGTAATTTTTCACCGTTTAAAAATTTAAAATATTACAACGCTGAGTTATAATCCTTCGGACAAATAATAAAGTTTTATATCGCGCAGTGGAATTAAATATCCACTATATACACATTAGTCGTGCAATTGTTTTAAAATTATCCACATTGCTCATTTAAACGACTACTCTACGCTGTTTATACATATATATTTAATTAATACAAATCACGGCGTTCATTCATTGCACCTGTTTTCTTTAAAACGTTTTAAGCATTCACTTTAAGTAAATAATAAGTATTAAAACGTTACGATGCTCTTATAATCTATGTGAAATAATTATAAGCTACAAAGACCACTTAGAAATAATTTACAAATAATAGAGTTGTTTGAGGTTTATATAATTTCGTCAAACATCAAAAACAGTTTAGTGCATTCAGTATGTAACACTGATTTAAAATTGACTATTTATTATACATGGTATGCAAATATGTGTGCTTGTTTGTGTGTGTATGTATAAGAGTGTGCCGTATTATTATTATATTGTTATAAATTGCAATACATCCAATTACGTGTTATGATTCGGTGCGATAGCCCATTGAAAATCGTGTTGTCATCTGTTTGTGTCTATTGAAGTACACTAGACTCCTATACTACATACTGCTACCAATTTATCTTAACGTTTACGTGCCTTCTCATTACGCACTATAATTAAAGAATGATTGCATCCAATGACCTTATAAAAAAAATATAAATCATAGAGAAAATATTTGATTTTAAATAGAAACAAATTTTTTTAATAAGAAATTACACTAAACTATTTTCATCAGCACTATTACGTTAATTTAAATTCGAGACACTGAATTTCCGACGAACTCATGTTAGTACTTCATATGATTATAATAGTTTTAATATTTTCTTATTTATTTTTAGTAGGTATTTAATTTTTCGAATTGATAAGTTTACTCGAATAAAATATTTCTGTTTTTATTCATAATTGTACATTCTCTCCTGAATAATTCAAAATTTTCCACATACAGATTTTATTCATTCCACAATCAATAAAAATATGGGAATATGGAATCAATAAAAATGTGGGATTACACAAATAAAATGTGTAAAATAGAATCCTAGAAATTCTAAAACGGTTTTTTTTTATTTATACTTGTTAATATTATTATCGGTATGCGACAAGTATGTGAAGTATTTTTGTTTTCTTTGTATGAAGATTGTTCACTGTAGCATAGTTTTATTATTTTCTTATTTTGTTAAAGGTGAAGAACGTGTTGATTTGGCAATGTAAACGGTGCTGACGTGACAGCAAAGCTTTCAGCACGATTAACATGAACTATAGTCTATAAGTGAATTGCATTTATATAAGTCTACAATAATTCTGTGTATATGCGTTAAAAGTTCAGTGTTCAAAATATATTGAAACTCATGAACCGAATGACACGTAATAATGATGTCAAGATAAAATGAAAACGAAAAGAGATTTTTGATAGTATTTAAAATATGAACGATTTAGAATCATAATATTTATAACAATATATTTTTAATAGCGTTTACAGTTTCAAATTTAAGACTAATAAATAGCAAGTTAGTCGTATCTTTAACATGGTCGTATAATTATTGTCTATCCTTGGGCTACTTTGACCGTAGAAAAAGATGTATTGGCATGTTAATCAACGGTACGTTATTGGTATAATATTTTCAAAGACTATTTATCTGTTTAAATCGGTCAATAACCTTGGTTCTCTATGTGTATTGTAAAATACATTCAACAGATCATCGTATTACATAAATTTACGACATTCGGAATTTCACATCAAATTCTGTAACATTTCACTAACAACGCGAATTTACCTACTTTAAAGCATAAAATTAGTTTATATTTGTATATTACATCTAGTTTATGTACCATCGTATAGTATAATACTATATTATATACATATTTTTTAATGCGTAACTCGAATTTTCTTTGGAAGTTTTTGAACCGACAATTGAAATAATAAAATGTTTAAACCAAGAATAATAGTACCTATGCATACATCAACATCGAAGTGCCTTCAATATGGATGTATGGAAAAAGAAAGGGGAAAAGAAATAAAATTTATATGAATGTTATTACGTTAGATAAGAATATTACAAAACACTATAGAAAATATAATTCGAACACGCAGGGTTATTGATGGTTATGCAGTGCGTTCTCTAGAAAGAATCAGTATTTAGTTTTTACCATAAAAATTGAATTGTAGTAAAAAAAATTAAATAAATAAAAAAAAAATTAAAGAAATACCTACACTGTACGCACTATTCTGGAAAATAAACGTCAAAGAGAGTGATATGACTAAAAATGTGGGTATGTTTGAAAAGTTCAGCGGGATAAATAATATAGTATAAACGTTGTACTGTTCTATACGCTACTGAAGTACTTACGCTTATTGATGGCGAAAAAAAATGTTGGCTTATAAATAATTAGACAATGACGTAGTGTATATAAAGCGTATAATTACTCGTAAGTTTATCATAATAAATCCAGTTGTTGATAATAGTTTAATGACCCTGGGCAATGTAGTTTTACTTTTAATATTTGATGAAGTGAGGAGATACAATAATAATGACGTAAAACGAAAATTAGAAAAATAAAAGGTTCAAAGAGCATATCAAACATTCGAATGACACTTGGGTATCCATTGAGATTGGACCATTTTTTATACACTAATTTCGTCATCTCTGCCAGTTGAATGATAAGTTTTATAAACACACGCACACACTCGCGAAAACTGAGTATGATATTATAACGATTTCGAGTTTGTAAGACGAACTGATTTCAAGACAAATAAAGGTCGTGCCGATAAAATACGCAAGATATGACCTTGTTAGGTCTCCAGGATTAATGAGACGACGATATAGTTAACCGTAACGCACACCTATAGATGGACGTGTAGGACAATACGTATTTTTTCTTTTTATTTAACCCATGTGCACATGTACAATATATACACCGTAGGGCACAGAAATTTGTGCCATTAACCGCGGTATCGTTTTCTTCTGGTCAATGTCGGCGGTATCCATTGCGGTTTTCGAGAAAAGGGTCACGTAACATGCACAAAAGTTTACCGCCACTATCAGACGCACAGTGCACAAGAGATGAGTTCACTCGTATGCTAGTGTGTGTGTGTGTGTGTGTGTATATATGTGTGTGTGTGCGTGCGTGTAGGTGTGTGTGTGTGTGTGTGTGTGTCCATACGCGAGTGTTGGTTCACGTGAAAGTGCACGGGTATATGCATATAATCGAGCGTAATATGCTGTGATAGATAAAGCGAAATATTTTTCACGATCTCACTCTCTTTACCGCATTATAAATGTACACGACGTGTATGCACTTAATGGCCCGTGAGACTTTTCATTGTTTCTACATACGATCGTTCGGAGCGCGTACATTGTTATATTATTATGTACAGATATACGTTTAGATACGTTTCACAGGAACCGATCATGAACACGACCGTTATTGTATTATTGCGACGCCATATAATAATAATAATAATAATATTATCGCATGCATGTACATCGCGTATTCTCAAAAACGATTGTGTATGGCTGCTCGGCTTCGGAAGGGACGCCGAAATATTGAAAAACAGAACTATACCGAGAGCCGTTGCTGCCGCCGATGACCAACGACCTACAGAGGTTTGAAACGGGATCTCGTGTGCGTCAAAGAAGTCCAATTCGAGAATGTAAAATAAAAAAGGAAACGGCTCTCAAAGTCTTATCATTTTTTCATAGAAATAAGCTCGTTTTAACCGCTTATTCGTAACGTTAACATTTGAACGTGGACATTTTAGAATTTTTTCGCCTAAAATGTATAGACATCATATTATATAACGGATTCACCCACATGTATGTCCACTGCGGCTGTAAAAAATGTTACGTACAGTAAACGCAATAACGGTTTCGCTACTAAGTTAACTTAGTCTGCTTTTGAATAAAATCTTATGTTTTTCGACTGTTGTTAATGTCATTAATTCAAACAACAAAAACATTATGTCTTTACGTGGTACTACGTGTAATATTACATGGCAGATCGATCGTAATATTTTAATCGCACACTGTTAACATCGAATAACGTGCAGCGTGTGCAGATCCGTTGCGATATTGGATGATCGCGATTCACCTAGGGAAGTGTACTCGGGATGTAGATTAAAGTGTACAATATTCATTCCAAGCCTAAGATTAACATGCGTTCGCGGGCTGCGGTCGGGTTTGTGCGAAACGTGTGTCATAAATGCTAGAACCGAAAACGCGAGAAGATTTAACAACACTGAACTGCGTACCGGATATCGTTATAATATTAATATTACGACGTGGGTGTGATACATTTCGTTTGAAACTCGCTTAAGATTACTGCACCTTAAACGACGATCGCACGAGTGATAAGACTCCGATTTTATTTCAACAGCATTGGATTTCGAAATGGTTGATACGTTAAAATATAGGTGGTACGAACAAATCTGGTCGAAATCGATATGTGGTTCAGTATATAATGGTTATAGTATTAAGACGTTGTCTAAAACGTATCTGCGAAAATAAATCGCGTTTTCTTACACCACTCTCGATGTTAACACGTGTTGCGTAAATCGTTTTTAAAATATTCACCTTTAACCTGTGCTCCGAGAGATAGTTCTCATGTATTATAATATTTATTAATATACCATTATGACCTTAATCGAATATCGCTGAACAGTAACGCTAAACAAGGGTTGTTGTTTGTCGAAGGTTACTTCGTGGGATCGTTCAACCCTACATACTATATGAAAATCGGTATACTCGTAAACCTGATCGTTACAGTTTTCAAAAGATCAAGAAAGTCGTTTTACAGTTTTATTAAAATACTTGTACACATTATAATTTTCCAACATGTACCGCGTGTTTAAATATGAATGATAAATAACTGTGATATAAACATGAGTATGTTTCAATGTTATCAAAATAAAAATTGTCAATAAGATGCTGATTTTAAAATAACATAACAATGTACTATTATTTCCCTTAATCTATGTATTTTTATTTCTTGGAATAAATAGAATTTTATAAATACTGTTTCAAAAAGTTATTAATAATTTCTTTCCTTGATAGCGAGAAAAATTATATTATGAACAACTTAGTATCCTTGTAACTATATGAAAAATCATGTTTTTTAAAAAAGGCCCATTAAAATTATCTTTTTGATACTGTATATATTTATGCTAATTCCAGCATTAAGTAACAATTAATTATTTAATGAGAAGTCAGAATAGATATGAAACTAAAGCTACTTTTGTAGTAAACTTCAATCTTTTAAAGCTCATATAACAAATATCTCATATTATTCCTTTATACGATAATAGTTAATTATTTATTTTTTTTTTGATTTAATAACCAAACTGTAATAATATAATTAAGATTTAATGATATTGTTCATTTTTAAAACTTATAATTTACTTTTTAATATATACACCAATATGCATTGCATTATTGTATTTTTATAAATAAATATATAATTTAGCCATTTTAGTGAAAATATTTTTAAGTTTGAAGTGTACACTAAAATCTAATTAATTATTCATTACGGTAATATATATATGTATTGTATTATACTGATTAAATAATGCCGTACATTATAAAATATGGACCTCAACGTTATTTTTCCACCTGGAGCTTATTTAAATTATTGCACATTATTGCAAAGTTATTATACAGTTACACACAGAATATTAAAGTAAAAAAATAAAAACAAAATAATATCTGTGTCGAGAACACATCTTTTTTCTTAATCGTTATAATATGTTCAATAACAAATCGTGAGCATCTAAGCGGACCACGCAAAACCTTGCCCTCATACGACTGCCCCGAATGGAAACACTACTTTTCGTCCTAGTCAAACGGTGTGAAATTTAATTAAAGTTAAAAAACTGTTATTAACGCGCACGCGTGCTCATGTGTCGGCGGGGATTTATGGTTTTCGCATGGTTTACATACGATAAAATGTAACGCATAAATACGGTACGTATAAACGATGCGTGTGAAACGTCGGACACTCGTAGGGGCGGTTAAACAAATCGGTGACCGCCACGGGAAAATCCTTGCGGCTACAATTACATTATAATAACGTCGCGGCTACGGATGGATGGTAAAAGTGCCGTGTAATGTCAAGGTCGAGGTCCTGCGAGTCCGCGGCGGTGATGCGACGTGGTGGCGGGAACGGGAAAGAAACGAAAATGACAGCGGTCGTAAACAATGTGGAGAACAAAATATGGACAAAACGAAAAACGTAATCGTAATCCCACGCACACGAAATATTACAATAATAACAGCGTGTTCCATAGCGTCGGCTCGCAGTACAATTAATTTACGATTAATTAATGATTATCGAATCGAGGATAAGGACCCGCACGGAAAGCAAGGGTAAACGCACACGCGCGCGCGCACAGGCGTAGAATGTCAATGTCCTTCGTTGACGCACGCGCATACCGGTGTATTATCATTCGATAATAATACGCAAATACTATTCCATTCATTGCGGAATTTCCCCGTTCGCGAGAACCGCCGCTAACCTATACCGGACGAGAGAAGAGGGGGCGGGGAACTCATTGTTCATCGAAACTTATTACGATATCATTACAATAATGTACGCGCGTACGACGTGCGATTCGCAGGGTTTTTTTTGTCACCCTGAACTTTCCTTCGGCGCGCACAACGCGGCTCGACGAAACAATGGTGCAACGGTGAACGGTTTTTTTTTTTTTTTCTTCTGAAACGCGTTCCGAAGAAGGACACCCGTAACGCGCGCTCGACCACGTTCGTATTACGCGTTGAGTTTTCTACGCCGGCGTAACGCGCGCGATGTCCGTAGTCGGTTTTCCGATCGTCGCCCGCGCGCGACACGAAGGAATAATGGCCACGGAGGTTCAAGGCTCCTCGATCGGTGCACGCGTGATACCGGAAACGCCGCGGTGACCAGGACGTGAGATTGCGATCGATATACGTTCCGAATGGAAAAACAATACAACGCGCACGCCGTGTTACGTAGGTACCATTATTATCGTTATCGTACGTGTTCCGAGTCGGATTCCGATGAACATTGTGAAACGAATGCGTTCGTTTATGGGAAACGTGAGATCGTTTTACCGCGCAAATTAAAAAACCGAAAGTCGGTTTGCAATCAGGGCTTAGCCAATATACTGTTCAGCTGTAACGTGTGAAACGTTTCTGACGTAGGCAAAACCCCGTATCGGTAGGAACAGTGTCGCGGACTCGGTGCTGATGGTCTAAAGACCTCGAAGTGTTAGAACTGTTGCGTGTAGTCGATAGGTATTGAATAATTACAGTAATAACTATTCCATTATTTACCTATTTTTTTTTTCCATTCGTCATACACGTCAAACAGGAGTGTGTGATGTTCACGTGAGTTTTTCTCATTTCTTAATTAACACGTTCACGGAACACCATATACTATTAAGTACTCGCGTAATCGTTAGTTGTTCTCGAATTTACTAGTCTTAGGTTTAATGTATGAAAATGCCGTAGGATTCGTTACATCGTTACAGTTATTTAATTATTTATGTATTTTTAATGTTTATGTAATTATTCGTATGCCTATGTAACTACCAAGTAAAGCAGTTCTAATTAGTTATTACATTATATGCACGTTTATTCAAAGTGAATTGTTTAATAGCTTGTAACACCATGATATAAAAATTCTTACTGAATAGCTAATAAAGGTACTAAACACAAGACATATTTATTATTATTCTTATAACGATTTACCATATTAAAGTAAAAAATAAAAAATAATTTCTGCAACAGATAACAATTTACAGATATTACGTGTAACAACGTTTCACATTTTTTTTAAAAATATTTTTACGTTGAACGCAAAACGCGGCAACTGAAAATGGTTGAAATTCGTAACAACTCGGATTATTATTATTTGATCTTAACCAAATTAAACGAAGCAAACTGCTATGTGTTTTTTCGCAATTTCCTCCGTTGTCACTAAGGAATTTTCAAAAAACTCTGTTGAAACTCCAATCGTTTTCCTAACAAGTGCAACTTTTGTACGAAAAAAAAAAGAAGAACATTATCGAAAATGAAACTGAACAAGATGCGAATGCAAGTATAATCATTTTTCGGTCGTGGTAAAAATTGAGTAAATAAATCCGTCGTTCAAGCAGCACAGTAGTCGCGCTCGTTTAGGATGAAATGTGTTTGCAAAATATTCTTTACATCGTTTGATTAATTGCTTCCGCTAGAGCGAATAAGACGACCGTTTAAGTGTTCAGCTCTCGTCTCGTACACTTGTCAGCTGGCCAGTGCGCGCTGGAAGCGAAAAAATCTGCCCCTGACGGTATAAAAGATTCCGGTCTGGTACGCCCGTCGGTGCAACGGTTTGTAAAAATCCGCGCTGCTCCCTTAATCCGTCCGCTGGTCTTATCGTAAACAACAAGACATGTACCATATGACCGATCGTTGCCTAAAAAGGGTCGACGTGATAGTATAATAATCGCGTTGCAGCAAAGGGTCAAGGACTCGGGATTCTCGCGGGTTTGCACGCGCACACGCGCCGATAAGATACATACGAGAACGTATGATTTCAATAGCCGAGAATAATAATAATAATAATAATAATAATACAATATCGTATATCATATTGTGTTGCTCACACGTACCGGTGCGCGTATGCGCCTCGTGCACCCATTAGATCGTACGTTACAATGTAGTCGTTCGTACTCAATAATTATGACCTATTGGCCCGCGTTAAAACGAGCGCGCGCGTCTCGTATCGAACATAAATTGCAGTACGCGGCTAACAAGGTGGCTGTACCCCGGCAAAAGTGCTGCAGATAATAACGATGATGATGATAATAATAATAATAATAATAATAATAATAATAATAATAACTGGCAGACATATTTCGTAAAGTGGTTTTCGTGGTCCCAACACACCCGCTTGGTCGTAATAATGTAAACGTAGTGCGTGACGCGTGCATGGGAACACCGCGCGCGTGATTGATGCGAATCCATAAGCTTGTACACGGGTTTTTGTGTGGATAAAAAAAAAATAAATAAAAAAAATAACCGACCGCGTACCCGGAGACGTTGACACTAGAAAATGTGTCGAGCGAAATGTAAATGTCCGAAAAAATGAAAAAATAAAAATAAAAAAACCGCGAGAGCGAAAACATTATTGCCATGTCTGCACACACATACGTATAATTTATAACGGCGCATCCCGTGTTAACAACACGCGCATAATATTATAGTACGTATGGCATAGTTTTGGGACTTGCGTCTCGTACACCGTACATACTTGAGCGGTGTTCTCGGCGGAGATCCGTGTTCGCAGCAAGGGTTTGCGATGCGGCCGTGCACGCATAAGCTATTGCCGTAGTATTACGACCGGGGCCCTGGATTCTACTGCCTCGCGGTTTTTGCTAATTGTTGTAGGTTACCGACAAAAATAGCTGACTAAGCTATGATAGTTTGTAGCAAGAGTTTCAGATCGAAAATTTTACGCTGCACATCTTTGGAATTTTAGTACTTTACAAGTGCTGTTTCTCTAATTTTGGTGCGAATTTTCGCTCATACTATACATAGAATTTAATTTATTTCGTGTTTTTCATTAGTCTCGTAATGTAAATTAAAGTTTTTCTAAAAAAAAAATAAACAAAAACGTCTGCGGTTAGAACAGAAAAATCCTTATTTTTTCTAAACGTAATAATTTACAAATGTTTTTTTTTTAATACATTTACATTAATGAAATACATGGTTTTCCACGTGATACACTGTGCCGTCGCCAGGTGTATTCTTAAGCCGCTACGGGAATCCTTTAAATTATATGCAGCCACCGTGTATGCCGTACGCACACCGTTTGGTCGGTTACCGTAGTTTGTCTTTGTGCAGTAAATTATTTCAAATCGTTTAATCACCGATTCAATGAATAATATTATCGTTTGCGTCCGGGGATTAAGTTTAAATCGATCGAAAGTTTCCGAGTGGCTTTCGATGTAGGCCAGTTTGACCGTTACAAACCACATTGAATTACTACTTTTGGTTCGCAACGTAGCATCGTCTAGAATTTCAAAATGAAAGCTTACTCTTTTTTTTATAAACGTCTTTAGAAAAATATTCATTCAAGCAACATAATATTCAAGTTAAATACAACGCATACAAACGAGCAAACACACACTTTCATAAACACACTATAATAAACTTACATATACGCGTAGAATATATATTGATTAAAAATTTAAAGTGATAATGATAATAATACATTTAAGCTGTCAATATTTCGATTGATCAAGACTGGGGGAAAAAAAACACGTCTATATGGTTGTGAGTGCATTGCGTTACACCATATTACAGTGTATTAATCTTATATTACGTCATACTCGTATTTCTTTTTTCATACATAACTATTTACAAGATGATTAAATTTAAACTAATTAAAAAATAAAACGAGTCATTAATCATATTTTCTAAAATTAATATTAGCTGGCCGCTTTATGCATCTTCGTTGGATTTTCGAAAGTTTTAATTTGTCAGTTTGTTCTTCTGTTTATTTATGGTTATTATTTTACAAGATATTTAAATAAAATCTTGTTTAAAAGAAATAATTTACTCATCATAAAATGTTGATATTTTGTCAAGTATTTACTAAATTTACGTTCAAGATACGGTGTCGGATTACGTGTTCGAAAATGATATGTTTTGAATAAAATGTGTTCGAAAAAGCATATGTTCGGATGAATTTTTGTTCGAAAACTTTGTATTTATAACCAGGAAAAGACGGTTATTTAAGACAATTTAACAATTAATATTATGGCGCGTTTCCCTCGTCGATATCGTCTCATAAAAATAACATTGAGTTTTTAAGAGGCATTGCGTACAATTTAAACTTTAACTTGAATATACTCATATATACATTTATTTATTTTACTTGACGATATACCTATACATTTAATAATTATTTTCACTATATAAATAATTAATAAATAAATAATATTTTAATATAATATGATTGTTTTTAAGAATGAGTTTAACGATTCGAACAAAAATTCATTCGAAAAAAAATTCATCCGAACATATGCTTTTTCGAACACTTTTCATTCGAACACATTTTATTCTAACATATCATTTTCGAACACATAACCCCTCGTCCAAGATACACGTGATGAAAATTCTAATTATGTCTTGGTTTTTATATTTCTTAAATGTCAATTTTTTGAACTATTCAAATTTATTTACATCACCACATGTATATGGGTTGTCGGTGTGTGCAGAGGAGATGTGATTGACCGAGTAAAGTGGAGGTGTAGGACAAGGGTGGCCGACCCCAAATAGTTGGGAGGAAGGCAAAGCAAAAGAAGAAGAAGAAGACCACATGTATATGGGTCCACAGTTTAGCAGTGGACCATCCTGAGGGATCGATATAATTTTGCAGTAACCAAAACTGTTAAATACGAAAGTTCGTCGTGATTCTGTTAAGCCAATTAAAATTATTTTAAACCAAATTTAGTTTAAAGATTCTATTGACGATAATTATACTATTTAATATTTATCTATAGGATTTAGATGTATATATTTATAAATATATGTTTAATATTCCAGCGTACAACAAAATGATCATTGAGATCCAGATGGTAATCGAATTTAATTTTGGTAAATTTATTGTCTAATTAATACGTATGATTTGGTTACAGGTCTTGAAACGAATCATGTTATGTCATCATGTCAGGAAAACTGAAACAATATTTTTGATTGTATTTTAATTCCATAAATAATGCACTTAAATAAAAACTAAAAATTATTCGGCTAAAAATAATATGACGTAGGTAGTAAATGCAGGTACATTTGCAAACCATTTTTTTTTTCAAATACAATACACTTTCAATTCATTTTGTACTTAGTTAACCTTTGCGCAATACCAACTTGGTAGGATACAATTATTTGTAACTACACACATTATTCTTTTAAATGTTTTGAAAATGGTTTTGTTTGACATATTTTATTGTTGTTGCGGTACATACGGAATGTTCTGGGATACAATAAATGTTGCATTTTGAATAAAACGATACTTATACCACGTAGGTTTTATTTGTTGTAAGGTATAAATTATTGATCAGTGTAAGTTAACACTATAAAATATACTGTTATTGGAAAATAAAAACATTGAAATTATAACACAGTTAAAAAATTGTATCTATAATGATTCGCACACAATTTGAAAAAATAAAAATATTTCTGTTTATATTTGTATAAAAAGCTGTATCTCACTAGAACCTTTTCAGCGAAATAACTTCAAAAAATAATGAAGAGTTTCCACTATTTCTTTTTTTTTTTTTACGAAAACTCGTGGCTTATTTGTTTACAAATATCTTGTTTTTTACAATGGAAAATTGCTTTTTTATACATTATTAATTCAAATTTTTACGCATTCAATTGATAATTTCAATTTTTTTTTTTTTTTTAATTACATTTCAATATGACAAATTTTCATAGTTTTTGAATTTTATAAACTAATCTAAAACAAATTGTCATTTTTCTTCGACGACGGAAAAAATATCGATCCAAGCTGATCGAGCTTGACATTGAATTCTCTACTTAAACACCGCATGTGTTCGGAAACGTTATCCAGTTTCAATTTATTTTCAAGCCCAAGGGACCCTATTTATGTCAAGTGACAAATCGTCACCGATGACTGACGACAAAACACGGGAGGCAAATAATCCACGTAATGACCAATAACAAACGAGTTACATTAAATTCGAGTGGATATTGTACACAACCGCTCAGAAATTTTAATACATGAAAATACATTTTACATACTATATATGATAAATGATTCGAATATCGGTGATTTGTCATGATTAGAGTGAAAAAATCGAATGATAAGTTGATTATTAGTTGTATTGTCGACCATAGAACACCTCTGAAAACGTTGGTCTGTTTGCGTCATTACATATTGTGTACAGAATTTAATATTGTACAAAGATTAATGCACTTAAAAGTTGGTGCAAAATTTATGAAACTAATAACCACTGATATACTATAGTATATACATATATGTACAGCGAGTAATACGTCGTTTGTGTATAGGGACACCGCAATTTACGTTAAATTAGGTGTCCTATAAACTTTCGACGTGATCCTACTCGTAAATTAAATTTTTGTCAGCTTACTACGAATTGTTGCAATATGGGTTGATTTTTATTTCGTTACGTATCCTATAATTGTTTTAATTAAAGAACTTGCAATGTTAAACTCCGCTGTCAATTGTCTACCAACCAATAACTGAATGTCATTTCGTACCTTTATGATTCACTTGGTTATCAGTGTTGTTCAAATATTTTCATCATTTTGATAAATAAAACAAAATTCTCAGTATTTTAATTAGTACTGTAATAGAAGTATAACGTTCTGTACTTTAAATAAAAGTCAATGTTTGAAATATCATTCGTGAAATATACACCAGTAATATGTACGAATTAATCGATAAAAATGATAGGTATATCGAAATTTGCGATTGTAAATTTTAATGTAGAAAAACTAATACGCTGAATAATAATTTACTGCTCCGCGCTGTATGGTATTGTTTATTTTTGGAGTTAAATATTCAATTTAATTATTTCAATAGAAATAGCTATAGACTAATTAACTAGTTATAACTAGTTAGTTGTTCTGTTTTCTGTCCAGTTTTAATTAATACTTTATGGTTTTATGCAAAAAACCATAGTGATAAAATTATGCTTATTTAATGGCAGTGTTTTATAAACTATATTCATATTTTTTGCAGTAAATACATTTCATGGCATATTATATATCGGAATTACTAAACGAAAAAAAAGGAAAAAATATGTATTTCAACTGATATCGTCCAGCTCTATGCACATATAACATTACAGTATAATTATGAAATTATGCAACGATTATTTAACTTTCTTGGTTAAAATATAAAATAATTAATGATTTTATTTCCTAAGAATTTTTTTTTCTTATATTATCGTGTAAACTTCAGTTGTAAATTATGGTGGCTAAATGTACAGCGGAAAAAGAAATCGAGTTCAGTATTTACCTATTATGTCCGTTAAATAATTTAATAAATACCCAGTCATTATACGTAAAAATGAATAACAAGTAATTCTACAAATACAACTAAATACGTAAATAAAAATAAAAAGTTATCGTATTCAAATATATATTAATTAGAAAACTAAGTATACTCATGCCGTGTATTCTCGCCGGATTATATCGCCGGGTAATGATCAAAGGGAATTCTCTTAAACTTGTTTTAGTTCAAGCAGTGTTTAAGTAGATATTTTAAAACACTTGCACGTTATTCCATAATATTTGCGAGATTTAATATGCATGTATACAAATATTTTTTTTTCCTCTACGACCGTAATAATATGCGAAGAGAAAATTTATTCGTTATTGTTACTCGGATGTTGTAGCCGCAGTACGCGATAACTGATGCGGTAATTGGGAACGTTGTTTCTGCAAAATATAAATGAAACTAAAACGGACAAGCTGGATTTCGCATAGCTTTCAAGTCGAGCGCAAACTTTTTATCCTCGGCTGCGTGTGTGCATATCGTTTCGCGAAGCACGCGAATTGAAATACGTTATACGATATCGGAGTAATTTTACGGTCATTTCGTCCACTGCGTACACACATTTTTATGCGCTTATCAGGATTCAAGGTTGTTAACGGTAGGCTTGTACTACATCGTACGTGACCGGAATGCTTTTTACCGGCGCGTTCCTTGAAAATATAACGCGAACCCTGACCGGCCGCGTACGTGGTATCCTCGTTGAATCCGTCGACCACCGGCACAAGGTTTGTGTGTTACGATGTGCGTTTTATATCAACAATCGTTATTGCTGTAGAACTTCCGATCGGACGAAATCGTCGTGGCTGTGAAATGCACACGCGTACCGAAAGAACACGTAGTAACGCGTACCGCGTTGAAAGCACACGAACGCCGTACGTAATATGATTTATTGTAATAATATTTCTCCTATCGATCGTTTACATTCACGTGCAAACATAGAAACTGGTTTAAACGTATCCACGTACTCTCACGCGTGCACACGTAACGAACGCGAGATTAGCATAATCGCAGCGGGACGAGTAATCCGCGCGGTTATTAGTTTACACGAAGAACAACACGTGAACCGGACCGCGTAACGCGTTCGACGGAAAACGTTTCTCCGTCTGGGGAATTTTATCAATGTTTAAATTTTTCAAACTGCGCCGGGGATCGTCCGTCGGTCGCGGGTCCCGCGAACGCCGTAGAATCGTGCTGCCGAAGGGGTTGAACCAAAGAAAAATAAACCCCGGCACGGTAACACGACGAGGGAAAACGAACCCCGTCGGAATAACGAGACGTAATGACGCGGCCGACACCGGTTGGTGAGATCCGGTGCGGTTACGAGAAACGAACGGAGGTAAAACGGTCGCGCAACGCACGCGTAATCATGATGGTCACATAACGCGTCCGGTGCGCGCGCGTGGTTCCGTTCCGGTGAGATTCTCGCTCGGGGGTGACCCAAACGCGCCGGCGACCGGACGGCGTTCGAACGTCGCGGATACGCCCCCTCGATGCCGCGAACGGTCTCACCGGGTGTGCTCCCCGGGGGGGAACCGGCACGGCAGCGATCGGACGAATATATAAAGCGGATCGTCACCGATCGACTTCATCCAGTCAACGTTCTGTTTCGGCGCACTTCACTACCGACGGAAAAATAAAACTCGCTTTTGCACATCATGGCTTTCAAAGTAAGTACCCGCTCCACTTTAACGTTTATTCGCGCCGAGTGTTACTGTCGTGGGCGGTGAAATCTCAGTGTTCCGGTGTCTCGATCCGTCAACGTTTCTCGGCTCTCGTTTGTCGTTTTCGTTTACACACTAATACGTCGTCGGTTCGACGAATTGTCCTCGTTCGCACGCAAATCACAAGTTCCGACTCCAACACGATTACGCTCTGCTCTGCGATACTTAAACTCGAAAACCTCCGAGTGCTCTCTAAATCGTTCGTTTATACATGCATGCACATTTATATAATTTCATCCGTGCGTTTGTGAAATGTTCGAAAGTCTTATCGGACAAATCAATGACGTTATCGAAATCAGTTCAATCATAAAATTGTTACCGACTACACGTTAGATTTATAATCTTATTTTTTTCATATTATAATACGTTAATTAATCAAATTTTTATTCTACAATAATACAAATCGATGGTACGCGTATCTATTAGAAATTGATTTTAATTGAACATGAATATTAGCTGTCTTCGAAATCGGTTTCTAATCACTTTTATAATTGCAGTTTCTTATCATCGTCAATATTATCCATTTCATTATTGTTAAATTGTATCTAAGCGTCAAATACGTACTTTATAAAAAGTTTATGTACAAAAATAGATACGATGAAAAGTGTTTCACATTATGTATTTCGTTGTTTCGCAAATAGATACAATTCGTATATTTCATACATTTTTTTGATAACACTTTAGTGACAAAGACTATTGTTTCCACATACTTACAGTTAATTCTGCCAAAGTTCCTAAAAGTTAGTACTATTAATAAACTTGGCGTAAAAAGTTGTACAATAATCAATATATATATATATATATATATATATATATATATATATATATATATATATATATATATATATATATATATATAATATTATGGTGAACACAATTTATTGTTGTGTAGTGTATTAAACCAACTTGTACATTGATCCACTAGTATTGCTTTACACTCTATGTAAAATTGTTTACAGTCCGTCACCGTTTTCGCCTGTGTGCTAGCTTCCGCACTTGCCGGTCCAGTAGCCCCAGCCTACCCGGCACCGTCAGCGTATCCAGCACAGTCAGCTTACCCAGCACCGTCCGCTTACCTAGCACCGTCCGCTTATTCAGCACCCGCTTACAAGCCCGCTTCATATTCCGCACCCAAGGCATATGCCCCAGAAGCTTCATATGCCCCAGTCCCGTATAACTTCGACTACAACGTGCACGACGATTCCACGTACGACATCAAAAGCCAATCCGAATACAGCGATGGAAACGGTAACGTCAAGGGATCCTACAGCTTGGTCGAACCTGACGGTACCAAGAGAATCGTCGATTACACCGCCAGTGACTACAATGGTTTCAACGCTGAAGTGAAGAAGGAAGGAACCCCGTCCTACAGTTCCTCCCCAGCTTACAAACCAGCATACAAGGCTCCAGCTTACCCAGCTGCACCAGCCTACCCAGCTGCCCCAGCTTACTCGGCTGCCCCAGCTTACTCTGCTGCCTCAGCTTACTCGGCTGCCCCAGCTTACTCGGCTGCCCCAGCTTACTCGGCTGCCCCAGCTTACTCGGCTGCCCCAGCTTACTTGGCTGCCCCAGCTTACTCTGCTGCCCCAGCTTACTCGGCTGCCCCAGCTTACTCTGCTGCCCCAGCTTACTCGGCTGCCCCAGCTTACTCGGCTGCTCCAGCTTACTCGGCAGCTCCAGCTTACTCGGCTGCTCCAGCTTACTCTGTTGCCTCAGCTTACTCAGCTGCCTCAGCCTACCAAGTGGCTCCAGCTTACTCTGCACCAGCCTACAAGCCAGCCTTCAAGCCAGCCTACAAGCCAACGTACTCCGCTCCAACTTACTCCACACCAGCCTACCCAGCTTCCCCAGCATACTCAACTGAATCTTACCCTGCTGCCCCAGCATCCGGATACTCCACCCCCGCTCCAGCATACGGATACTCCACCCCAGCTCCGGCTTACGGATTCTCTACCCCAGCTCCGGCTTACTCATACTCTACACCCGCCCCAGCCTACAAACCATCTTACGCTGCTCCAGCGTACAAACCTTCCTCATACAAACAATATTAATTTTAAATAAACTCTAGGAAATACTTATAAATTATTGTATTTTTTTGTAAATAAAATTTCAATGTGTTGATAAACTATAATGGTTTTTATTTTATTATTTGATTCACATAAACATATCTTGGTTTCAATGTTTTTGAGAGGAGCCTTTGGTTAGTTACCTATATCATTTATATACAAATCCCATGTAATGTAATAATAATTACTAGAGGTCGGATTTATATTCTCTTAAAATCCTTAAAATATGATATTTTTATGTCACATAAAATAGGCAATATATTCTCTTAATATTCTTTTAAAATACCTATTATATGATGTTTTATGTCCTTAAATATGCAAAATATTCTTTTAATATTTAAAAAAAAATCAGTTTAAATTTTTTTTTTTATTAATTTGGTTTTAAAATATATTTAATTAATTAATTAAATTGATTAATATATCGCACTTGGATATCAACATTAGTTGATTAGACGACTAGTAGACGACGAATAGTCGTGACAGCTAACAAAATAACGGATGTGCTATCGCAATCGATAAGGAATACCTGGAGATTAATTTTTATTAAAACTCAGAAACCCGGAAATTAATCATTTAGTGAGCAATGTATTTTTTCAAAGTGCTGATATACGTGAAATATGTTCGTTATATGCCGATATTACAAAAATATTCTCAAATATTCCCTAACGTGTTAAATATTCTCTAACCCCTAAAATATGCTTTTTTATGCAAAATAAATTTTTTCTTGTGAATTCTGTGTTTCATGAATTGTAAAGATTTCTCACTCTCATTTAACTGCATAGACTAGAAACAAATATGTAAAATCATAAAAATCCGACCTCTAATAATTACAATGTAATAATAATAATAGGGTTAGGTATTTATAGCACTTAAAAAAAAAAACAATATGTGCTAAAGTATGCATTAGAAAACGGTAAAATATGCGTGAAAAATCTAAAAAAGAAGCATTTAATATATTTATTATTACTTAAAAACTTAAAAAATAGCAAATAATTTTTAGCTTGTTTGAACATTACTCAATTTCTCGAAATTGGTACCTTCCTTTTTCTTTGAATCTTATTCGAAATTATTAAACTTTACTATTATCGACTATCAGTCGTCCGAACTATGTTTATCAGAAATCAATTAGTTTCAAGAAACTAACGTTTTACCATTACATTGGAATATACAGATCATCGTATTTTTTAAAAATTAAGTTATTTTTCCTACACAAATATTATGACGAGCTGTGAATTTTATACTTGCAAACAAATAGGTTTTACAATTGCATTAATATTTTATTTTTTTCGTTCGGAATTTATCTAATTGAAATTTATATAACTTTTAATCTTTTGTCAAAATATGCAAAATAAGCGCAAAAAAGGTAAAAGTAAGCACTTTTCTGTAAAATTTATGAAATATGCATATTCAAATTTTAGATTTGAAATAATGGTACTGAGAAATGAATTTATTTCATATTTTATAACAAATAACAAAAGTATGTAAATGCTATAAGTTCCGAACCCTGAATATTACATATGAACAACACTTATTTAAAGTTTATTATTATAGCTACATTGATAATAAGTTACGTACGATACTATTAATAGATTTCATAATTGTGCACTGAAGAATTAGAACATTTATATAGTTAATATGATCGAATTTAGTGTAAGTATACATTTAAAATAATGCCAATTTATCGTTTCATATGTATACGCGAATCTTCATTTAAATATTTTATTTTATTCAATAATCATCGAATTTTACGCTTGAAATATTTTAAAACAATATACTTATTATTAAAATCATTTTTAATGTAATATTTATGTGGTAGACGGAAATGGTAAATAAATTTATCATTACATTTTTTTTTTAAAGTTATAACTATATTTATATATCTTATCATAGTATAAAATGTTGTTATTACGAAGCACTTGTATGTTGGGAAATATAATTTTTTCTGATAAATTAAAATCAACACAATTTTTTTTATCAATTTATAATTACGTTATTTTTTACGGTTAGTTTCATTTTTTCCATCTATATATTTATTTGAAAATTTCCATCTATATATTTATTTGAAAATTGTGAAATTTCTAGAACTTTTTATTGATCACTTGTAATTTGTATTATATACCAAATAATATAAAGTATTAAATGTAAAATAATTTTGTATTGTTTTTCTTTGGACTTCTAATAAGAACACACCGTGTGATCATTACTAAATAGTGTTTCAAATAGAATTATAACATGTCATTAAATTAAATTAAAGTTAATTAGTATTAATGGAATAGTTTATGTTGGATAGTAAATAGTAGTATTTTTTATTGACGTATAAGTTTTCCCTTGAAAAACTGTGTGTGTGTGTGTGTGTGTGTGTGTGTGTGTGTGTGTCTGTGCGTGTCTGTGCATGTCTGTGTGTGTGTCTGTGTCTGTGTGTCTGTGTGCGTGTGTTACTGTATAATAGACGACAGCACTTATGGATCGTTCAACAGTTAACATATTCCAATTTTATTATAACTAATGGATAGTGTTCGATTTTATTTCACATACGTACCAAAATGAAATACTATATTGTTTTGGTAACTGATATTTGGAATATACACTCAAATGTATTTAAAACACAAATTATACGGAAAACAAAGTATAAATAATTTATATTTTCTCTCACAATATTTCGAGCGGTTAGCTGTAGTCTAATAAACATTTCACGAAGAATAAAATGTTTGAACAAAAAACAATCTCAATTCAAAAGCATGTGATATTTGATTGGCTATTCGAAAAAAAATAATAATAAAAATAATATTAATAATAATAATAATACATCAAAGAAACTCTACATTCCAAATGGTTCCTATAGTAAAATAAATGAAAAATAATTAATTAAATATGCTGTCAATAAAAAATAAAATATAATATAATGAAGTCAATAATTATACTAATTAATAAACAAATAATTTGTTAGAAGTTTGTAATTCCATTTCAACACTTTTCCGGTATACAATATAAATGTGCTATAACAATTTAATTTTCGGTTATGTTGTGGAGTAAAAAAAAAAATATAATTTCTCAAATACTTACCATTTCTCTTTGTTTTCACAAAACGTACGAGATTACACATTATACATTATTTTTTCTTGACGACACAAAGTTTCAGGCGGTCAAAGTTATGGTATGTACAAAAACCTCATAAGAATGTATAGATCACTGAGTAAAGGTTTTAAGTAAAACTAAAAAGAAAATCTTGTATAATCTATGCACGTATCGCTCTAATGACTGATTGTCATGTTGTTGCTGAGTAGATATATTTTGGAGGAGTAATACATATATTAATGTATAACAGTTGTAATTATATATAGAGAAATACATCAATGGTATGCAACTACCGATTACGGAGTGAAGTATAAGCAGGCTCGTATTGAGGTGAATTGACTCCCCTGGCAAATTATCGAAAACGTGCTCTCTTCGGAAAGAAACAATTTAATAGAACAATGACCACTGATAACTTCATTTATTTGCATATAAGTTAGTGAACATTTTTGTGGTTGATCCCAGAGATTTTTTTCCAGTTCCGCTTTTAAATCCAGATTTTTCTCTATTGGTTATAGGTTCGATTTAATTTTTAATTTCAATATCTATATCATCACATTTTATATTTTTTATAGCAAGATCAAGATTAAGTACCAGGTTTATTGTTGAAGAATCATTAATTTAACTACTGGAATTTCGGGAAAGCCAATGAAACATATTTGAGGATATATTTTTCGTTTCTACTCTTTTCTTCACTCATTTTTATTTAAAAAAAATCTTAAACAAGAATGTTTTTATTGTTTTAAGAAATATTATTGTTTAATATAAACGTTGAAAGCTCAAAATTTGTTAAATTTGTTGTACCTAAATTATTATTCACACTCGTTGTAAGTTAAGGTTTAAAACAGTTCTTTTAAGTTTAAAACAGAAAATCATAAAATATTTTCGGAAAAAATATGAGTTTTGTATACCTATTGTGATATAAAATGTATATTACTGTATTTATTTACTGTATTATATATAATATATATTATATATTCATTATTATTATTTGTACATTAAAAAATTGTGTATTATGAGCTTATAAAATGGAAACGCTAAAAATGAAAATTGTGATTTGTCATTAGAAGAATATTCCATTGTATTCAATGTAATCGTTTTTAATATCACTATAAGAGTATATACGATATATATAATGAAATAATGCATGTTATATTAATTATAATTAATAGTGTGCAATCTCCTTGATTCCTTGTAAAATTATTATTATAAATTATAATATTTTTTAAATACATACATAATCGTTATGCACATAGTACGTCATTTGTGGTAGAAAAATTTGGACGAAATGATAAAAAATAATTTCAAACAAATCAATTTCAAATAAAATAATATATTATATACTGTGTTTATTAATAACAATTTCTTATGTATTAATATTGTATTATAAATTATGCACTGATATTAAATCATTAGGTTTTGGTATTGTAACCTAACATTATTACTCAATTTTTGTAGTTCATAGTTAGTGTTCATAAAAGCAAAGTCATACCTACAATGTAATTAATACAATTTAAATACATCTTATAAAGTGTAATATGAGCTATTACAATATTGGGTGTAGATTCATCATCTACATGCCAGACAGCAACCAACAGATACGGGAAACTTTACGACTGGTGGCTGCACTGTGATACGGAAGGCAACGGGAAACCACCGTATTAATATCCCAAGTATCAGCAATCAACATGTCTTCTTCTCAAGATAAGAGGGAAAACTGAAAATTGCTGCAAACCAATCTACGGATTGAAACCATAGAGAGAGAAAGTGTAATATATCGAGTATCTAAAACAATGTATTGAATTGAATCATTTTTTAAAACATTTGATTGGCAGTAGTAATTTGGTAATTTTTTGTCTTACAATTTGCGCTCCTCTTTAAATTACACCCCTGGCTCATGCACTTTTGTCCTGTCTTCAATACGACACTGTATATAGGATTACAAAACATTGATCACTATTATGCATGTGTAGATCGACATTCATAGTTTATAAATGTGGCTTCAAATTAATTTGAAAAAAAAAAAAAAAAATAACATATAATTAACTTTAAAATCATAATAGTCTCTAAATAATATAATAAAATAAGTTTCTTTTTTCGTTGATTATCAAATTATATTTTAAGTATACCTAAACATTATAAAGTAAAATGCATATGTTCTTCTAAATTAGCAACTAGTATTATGTGTAATTACTTATTTTTAATTGAATGACTTTTCCAATCAATTATGCAACCAAAAACTTTAGTATGTAGCATAGATTGTAATTATTTTTATAATTTTTGATATGGGCTAAAACGTCGTATTAATTAAATTTATCAACTATAGGAGTCAACAATTGTTTCTTATGTTTTTATTTTTTTAATTATTCGAAGAAAAAAAATGTATTGACCTTCAAATACTTATCTTATTTCCTACCAAAATAATCTATATAAAATATCTATATTAATTGTTTTACTACATCTATGATAATAATTAAATATTTTTATCGTTAAATTTAGGTTTGTCATGTACTAACAATGTAGTTCAAAGCAATTGTCTCTTTTTAACTATGGATTCGTACATAGTGTATTCATCTTTATTTCTTGCTATTTTTTACGAGCTTATTGATACTTAATGCATAGTGATACACATATAATTCAATGAGAACTAGTAAAAAGAAATTAAGTATTACCTCAGTGGCCCATATACGCTTAACATACATATAAAAATCGAAACGTCGGGTCGAACGCTCACCAAAAGTAACGTGACGTGTGACGTGACATGTGATATAGCAAGTAGCGTGCATCAAATAAACTAGTTTGCATCAAAACAATATAAGGAATAGATTTAACTCCAACCAAACTAATACGACAACGATATGACAAATGGCATGTTACGTCGGCGTTATTCAAATGTAGCATATTTCATTTTATGGCACATACTATATTGTTCAAGTGACAAGCGCTTGAAAATTATTTTAATTTATTCATTATACTCATTTTTAAAAGTTTGAAAGTTTTAATTTTTTTAAAATGAAAGATGATCCGAATATTAATTTACATTTTGTTGGTATAATTGAATCCGATCCGTGTATTTATAACCATAGTATTTTGGACTACAGCAACGAAAACGTAATCGATGATACTCGAGAAAAGATTTTATAAATAATAATGCATATTATATGAATTATAATTCTATTTTGTAGAAATTTAGTACATAAGTATTATTTTTATCGATTATTTTTTCCTATAAAACAATTAGAATCGCTCTGGTTAGGCATGCATTCTTCGAATATACATAAAAAATACTACATTTAATTTGCTGATTCTTTTTTCGGTGTAAATGAACCTAATACCATATTTTTTTATTATCTGCGTTATTAACTTCGATTAAATTCACTAATGCCATAAAACTTTCATCGTCCAATGACGAATAAGACGTATTGACTACTAGTGCTACTAGTTACAAGACACATACGAGTAAGTAGTATACATAGTACACCATTCGTCATTTTTATTGTTACGCGTTTGCTATATGACTTGCCACGCCACTCATCAAGTTACTCTGGTAAGCACTCGGTTTTACTCGTATTTCATTCGTATATAATGTGTTAAAGAATAAAAATAATCATAACAGTTTTTGTCCAAAACGCATCAGTTTATAGATAAACTGTATCTTTTGTTAACCCGATTATCAACCCATCTGTTGTCTGCACGTTTATAAATTATCTAACCTAGCCCCCTCTACAATAGATGATAACAGTTAACAAGTAGCCAGTTAATCACTATCTCCCATTGTGAAAGAAGTTGTATTTCTCTTGTATTAATTTTTTCCTCAAATATTGACTTTTCTAGAGAGAAAAATGTGGAACGTAAATATTTATATAATTTCGTTCCACCATTACAATAATTAAAATATATAATCGGAATTATATTATAATGATGAATTCAAATAATGTATCATAATAAACAACTCATTAGCTAACTACTTTTATAATGATGAATAACATTTTTTGCTTGAATATAAAATTGATGATACCATATATTACACTAAATAAGTGTGGAATCTGACGACATTTGCCACCAATAATAGCACAGTATCGGAAACTCGATTTTGATGATAACGATGTAAATACATGGTTCAAGCAACAGAAACTTCAACTGTAGCACAATGATCATCGACAATAAATGTTATTAAAACAATCGTTAGATCGCAGTTCAAGCTGTGGTGGTTTTCATTTTTTGGTGAATGATTACGGCATTAACGTTCGGTGTACTTGAGTCTGCCATGATGTTCTTTTAAAACGATTGACCGTAATGAGAGTCATTCCGAGCGGCCTAAATTATAGTAACGAATCAGTGGAGGTAATTACAACTAAGAGTGTATGATATGTTATAGATAATTCATGCATTTTTTGCAGGAAATTATTATTTTAATTAAATTTATTTTTACTTATCGGTAGCTTAAATTTCAATTTTTTTTTTTCTTTTTCGTCATTGAATTTTCTTTACATGTTATAAATGTATAATGGATGAAACCGGATAAGGAAAAAATAATGAACATATTTAGATCAAAGATTACGATATGAATATACACAACAGTTAAAAAACCAACAAATATATATACATAAATGCAGAGAGATAGTTTTTATTTATATACTTTATATGATAAAATTACTGTGTACATTATATATATATAAAAAAAATGCCTTCTGTACCAATGGACGAGTATGCATACAATTTGCATATGTAAACTGGTCTAGCGTAAAATATGTACTGAATACTTATATGATCTAAGTCTGAATAATATGAACGGTAAACTGCTGCAGTGCATCCAACAGACCTACTGAATCGGTCTGTTCGTCGAATCGTATACTAAACCGATAAATATAACAATAACAGCGAACACCTCATGGGAAGTTTCAGAAACAGACGAAAACGTTAGAAAATCATGATCGTCTTGTATACAGTCGTTTCGTCTGTTATGTATATTACAATACGCGTGGAAAACTATTGTTTGTTAAAAAATAATGATTGGAGACTCAGTTAATAAGTGGTAAGTTTTTTTCAAGCTTTTGTGGAACAGTGGACATGAAAACAATATATTTTTGCACAAACAGAAAATCAAATACTATACGTATAATATTTTGATACGTTGTTCGATAAATCAATTATTCGAAAGTACACAAAATAATGCACCGAAAAACCGTAGAAATCGTCATAGACGAAAATTGTGTGCTTAAAAACTAATTATAATGCCAGACACGTAATTTAGGGGTCTATAGGAGTAATCGTCCTCCCCAAAGACCGTAGTGTAGTAACCATGAATTAAGATATACAATATATACCACTTTATTGCACATTATTTGAGCTCCAATAATTTTAAAGAACATTAATCCTCATTCTTCCCTAACCCCAAAAATAAGTAACTTCTTACATGTCTGGACATTTACTATGGAAGTATATAAAATAAAATTTTGAATATTGCAAAAATTATACTCGTTGGTTAGTAAAATGACAAATTGCGAAAGTGAAATAATAATAATAATAATAATTATAATAACGCATTGGTGCGCATTGCCTAATAGAGCGAAATCGATTATTATCCGCGTTCGAATTCATCAGTTTTATGAACAGATATATATTTTCGTTTTTTCCTTTTACTTTATTCGCATGCGTATAATTGGTATAAATCCTTAACAGTTTTCTTGTTCATTATATTCGTCCTTGTCTGTACGTACACAATTTCATTGATCTTTTGACCCCTTTAATCCCAAGTCTACTCATCGCGGTACACCTCGTGCTTCAATAAATCCAAGTACGAGCCAATCAATGAGTTTTGATTTTGATTCGATAAAGCCCTCGTATCATAATAATAAAATATATGTTATGAACATCTACACTTACACACACATATATATGTATGTATATTGTGTTGTTCGTATTCGTATTATTATTACGAATATATTTTAAGTCGTGTGCTTCGTGTTTCGACGATTGACAATTTCATTTCGTACAACACGAGCATACTTACAATATCACGTATCGGAGTATAATCGTTTCTACCTACATTATAATAGAATATCACTGAAGTAATTTAATTCGTTTCGGTACGACTGGTTATAGATGGTACTGCAGTGTACGGCAGTATTTGGTCAATATTTACATGGAATCATACCCTCATTTCTACGAATATTATGATATGAAGTCATAATACAATAACTGTATATTTTATTATCTCGTAATACTTCGTTTGTTACTGTTTATTGGATCGAATTCGTGTATTATATGTGAATTTATTATTATTAGAATAATCGTAATGAAACGAACTATTCTAGTATATACATTTTTCAGAAATTGTACGAAGTTATTTACTTTATGATAATCAAAAAATTAGATTTTTTATTACATACTACTACAACATGTTGAGAAATTAAATCTGACGTAACGTTAGTTCGATAAAATAGTTGAACTAAAATACGAATAACGAGTTTAAATTTAAAATACGTATTTAATCAGCTTAACAAATTGTTACACTTTTAGTAGAATATGTAGGATACTCGTGTACACGAAACCTTATAATCTGGGTGTGTCGCGTTGTTGTATAACCATTAAAATCTAAACAAAGAAATGGTTTTACATTTCGAGACTGCATCGAACAGTAATACAAATACTTTTACTAATTTCTTATGTATAGATAATTTAAATTTTAAATTATTATTACGTCAATTATGAGGGGATCAATGATGGATTACTTTACATTTTACGTATTTATCATAATGTGTATATTAAAGTTTTAATTTATAATTGATACGTAACAAAAATAGGATAATGTTACTTACATAAAATATGTGTAGCATACTAATATGTATATGTAATAAAATTAGTTTTTTTTTTATATAAATATTTAGTATTTGATTTTAAATAGTCAAATTTTACTTTTATTGGTATTCATTGAGCATCCCATTATCAATAGTATGAAATGTAATTACAATTTACAATTTGTTTTGTAAAGATTTATAGTTCACATTCAAGGATATTAAAATTTTTATTAATCTACTTCAAATCTGTAATTCTAAAATTATTATGTAAATTAACACCCTGTAGGAATTTCCAAGTACTTAAATTAAAATAAATCATTGTAGATTATACAATTTATTTGTATAATTGTACAAATTATTTATGTCATGATAAAAAAAGTATTTATATCAACTTTTAAATACTTAGTTCCAAAAACATAATCAGTACGTCGAATCAACTAAGTATAAAAACTATTATCTTCGTTTGCGAATTGTAATTTTTACTGGTATATTATATAATGTTCAGGAAATTCAGAAGCCCTTAAACTCTAGTGCGGAATACATTTAATTACACGAAAATATTATAAATATTATTTTAATTTAATTAACAATTAATCTAATTAGCACTATTCAATGTTATCGGTCAATTTCATCTAAAGTCATTAAAAACTCCAGTAGAGTTTTCAAACTTTTCGACACGCTATATACTATGATTATGTTGCCTTACTTTAGATTTCATAAAAAAAAAATAAAAAAATATTTTACTAATGAATCTTGAGCCATCTTGAAATTAAAATGGTTTATAAATAAAGTAAACCACAAATCGTTGATATTAGAAAAAAAGAATTATTTACTGAAAAATAATATTTGGGAGTAAGTATGAAAATAAGTGTTTTTTCTAAAGTTATGAGACGAATGAATGATTATAACCATAACAAAACACAACAAAAGTATAATAATCATAATAATATAAAAATCATTTTTGCATAGAAAATTAGGTTCGAGAAAAAAAATAAAAAAAAAAATAAAAATGATATTTATTTTGATACGACCTGCTATGAAAAACTGTACGTTAATTATCGTTCGTCAGCGAAGGGGAAAAACAGAATCATTATGTGATACGACGTATTACAGTTTTAATAAAAATCATGATTCGTAATGAACGAATATCAACAGATTCGGTGATTCTTTGTTCGTTGAATCAACTAATCTTGAAGACCTTCACCGTATTTCTCAGAGCTCCCAGGACGAGATGGCAAAACACGGCTGGCGCGCGCGACCACGACTGGTATTCTATGGTTTTCCTCTTCGTTCTCGTACCTCCGTTACCTATTCGAGTACCGGCAGAGAGGACCGGGCGGAGAGGACGTAACGGCGTTACGTATATGGGACGGGTGGAGCAACAACAACGCGAGAGCCGGTCACCCGATAACCCGAGGGGGAAATCGGCCCACACGATGACCCCCTCGGGCACGCACGCCCTCGCCGCCTCCCCCGACCAGGGCGATTCTTGCGACTGTCGACCGCGTATATATACCTGCGTGGACCGTCCGATCAACCACAGTTATCGACAGACAACACCGCCAACGGTACCTACACAACATTCATCAAGTTACGAATATCCTACACAAAATGTCCGCCAAAGTGAGTGTGATTTTCATTTTGTTTAATATGTTTGTTTCTTCTCCCTACGATTCGTTCAGGTAACCGCGTTTGCGTATCCCATCCCACTCTCTCAGAGATCCGTTATGATTCTTGCGCTACGATAGAGACGATCCCGAGGCGAGTTTCACCGATTCAACCGCGTTAAGCCGTCGCGTAAAATAACACTAGCTCGATCACCTTTGCCGGAGCAGAGACTTAAAAGCCATCAATTTACGGTAACGACGGTTTTTCGTTGTTTCGTCTCCGGATCGAAGGTTTCGAATTTTCTCCTCCTATAGTATCGGTTTTACCACGAGCGAAGACTAGACCGGCAATCGCTATGGTTCAGCCTGTGGTAGGTTCGATATCGATACGAGAAACCGAGACGTACAACAATTGTACGTGTATGTGGTTCATGCGCATGTTTGTGTGTTACTCAATACACGTGCACGTAATCGTGCTCGCACACGCAATACTCACATCATTCGGGTGCTCGATCGTCGTTGCGACCGGTTTCCACAACTTTTACCAGTGCTGATGACCGACGTCATCACGACAAAATCGTGCAGACAAGGTCACCCGCATAAACACATCGCCGTCCGACCACAATTATTGTTCTCGCGTTATATAGTCCTTTGGAAACGTGGGATTTTACCTCGCTGTGTTTATGGCCTATTTCAATTGTCACGCTGTGCGGTTTGCGTCCACGCTAGTCCATTAGTAGCATAACGGTTTCAATTTTCGTTTTTTTTTTTCAGTTGATCGTGTTCGCGGCTTGCGCCGTCGCCACCGCCCTGGCCGTCTACAAGGAACCATCTTACCCATCCTACCCGGCTGCCCCAGCCTACCCAGCTGCCCCAGCCTACCCAGCTGCCCCAGCCTACTCATCGTACCCAGCACCGGCACCGGCCTACTCCGCATACCCAGCACCGGCCCCGGCCTACAAACCAGCCGCTTACTCCGCACCAAAACCGTACGCCCCTGAACCAGCCTACTCCGCCCCGTCCCCGTACAACTTCGACTACAGCGTACACGACACCTACACCGGTGACATCAAGAGCCAAAACGAGTACGCCGACGCCAACGGTTACGTCAAGGGATCCTACAGCCTGGTCGAACCTGACGGCAGCAAGCGCACCGTGGAATACACCGCCGACGACTACAACGGTTTCAACGCCGAGGTCAAGAAGGAAGGTGGATACCCAGCACCCGCTTACTCCGCACCGGCTCCGGCTTACAAGCCCGCCCCAGCACCATACAAACCAGCTTACTAATAACCTATCAAGCACCACACATACACACACGTACCCTTTCATCATCACACGTTGCATCTCAAACGCCAACGTCTCCGTACCGAACGTGAGCGATTCACGGCTCCAAGACTGTTCTAAGTCTTAGTATACGTTTATACGACTGCATAATATTTCATTGTGCGGAGTATGTTATAATATGTTTCTGACTTTTTTTTTTTTTTGTTCTTGTATTATTTCTGTCATTGTCATCAGTTTCATTTTATTTTTTGTAAATAAATGTCTTATGTAACATAACGAATAATACCTAGTGTTCACCTACATTATATTAGGAGAAATCAAACACAACTTTCCATTATACACGACGCGTGCGTTGACGGGTAAATGTTTTATACCTCAAGGCGATACCGGTCCGTAAAAGCACACTAGATATATTCCGATATGGTTTCCTTAGTACAATATGCAAATAGTATACGTACACCTCACGGTAAAAAAAAAATAAAAATAAAATACTGCGTTTAATTAGAGTACACGACCATTTGCGAACGATACGCACGCGAATGCATTACCTACAGTTAAAATTAGGAAATAAACATTAATTTAAATCGTCTGAAAAAGATATAAAAATTATTAAAATAATTATAATAACAACAATTATAACGAAATGTAAACGCATTGACTTCTGTACCGCTTGTATT
Organism: Sipha maydis; assembly: GCA_034509805.1. Taxonomy (NCBI): domain Eukaryota; kingdom Metazoa; phylum Arthropoda; class Insecta; order Hemiptera; family Aphididae; genus Sipha; species Sipha maydis. Next base: position 149,976 of record JASXSY010002918.1, read on the forward strand.
TAATACGAATAATAGAAATGCCCAACAAAGTTTGCGTAATTTTATTTTTCGTATCTTATTTTATATTTCTAATGCTCGCAGCGTTTTGGCCGTCTATTTTTTTATTTTATTCGAAAAGCCGATTTTGAATTTATGTACATACATCAAAAGTATTTTTTCTCATATTTATATTCGATTTAGCTTTGAATTATGCACCAGCAAGTGTATTCAACTTTGCTAAATAAAAGTTGAAATAATGTTTATTGTAGATATTTATCAATTTACCATGCCACTCTAATATGGTTTACTATATAAGGAATTAAAAAAATATATAAACATATAAATACCCTAAAGCATTTATGATTTCGTATTTAATTTCCATATTTCAACAACACGATCGTTCTGGAATACTAAATAAACGAAAATTCATGCGTCACAAAAATTTAAAACATTGATCGTAAATAGTCATTTTGTATATTTATTTAAATTATACGAGAAATAGTGAATGTATTTTGAACACGTATATAGTGTTTGTTCATACACAAATTGTTAAAATAAATATATTATATTTGTTTATGATATACAGTGATATATGAACGTAAAGCCTACTGTATATAGTCTATGATGAAATAATTATTAATATTTGTCAAAAGGTAGGTGCCAAAATTCTTCTAAAAGATATTATTATTTGTAACAACTCGAGAATCAAATTTTAATTTTTTTATAAATTACGTACTAAATAATATTATTACAGTTACTACAATTGTATTAACACAATGTTTTTCATAACGTTTTTAATTATTTTCATGTTGTCATTATCGTAACTCAACAGTTATTTTTAAAAAAAATATAGCAATATTTTAATGGAAAAAAACATGATATAGAGCGAGTAAAATAATTGAAATTAGGCTAAAATTACATTAACTTACTTAATCAGATAAAATGATAAAATAAGAATCTTTTGGTTTCATATTAAAGTAAATTTATATTTTTCGACAAAATTATTTATTAATGAAAAACAAAATAGGTTTACAAACTGTTATGTACACCTATGCATTTTTTGAAATCATTTAGACTCAAAGTTATAATATAATAATATTTTAATTATGCACTTAATTGTCAGTAGACTACAAGCAGTTTAGTAAAATTATCAAACAACTTGATAAGTAACATATTATTTAGGTACATCATTCTTTCACATTTCATTTTATTTAATCATATTTAAATATCTAATACCAAATCATCTATTATAATATTGTTATATGGTTCTTATTCACAAACTATGTATTTATTTATATTAAATTATGATATTGATATATGATATATGTTTTCAATATTGGTTATTATCATGTTTTATTTTTCTTTATACCTTGATTTTTTCTCTCTTCGCGCTAATTTAAAACAAATTATTAAGAACCAGTAGGACCGTTAGGAAATTTAATACACAAAAAACATTTAAAGATTTTTCTATTATGTTGGGATCTAAATTTTTTAATCATATCACTTAAATTTTATAGTAATATAACTTCAAAATTTAATCGAATTATTAAAATAAATCAAAATACCAAATAATACAACTTACCAAATAATTTTGTTAACTGTTGTAGTATGAAACATTGAAATAATATATCTAACAAATCCGCTATGATATTTATAGTTAAAATTTGAACGTTACATGATTGTTTTTGTAATCAAAATTATTTTTGAATGGATTAATATTTTCTTACTCTATAATTTATGTATTCATATTTTTTACTAGTATAGTAGAAAATATCATTGATAATTCAAATTATTTAAAATAATAAATGTTTTTTATCGATATAATGGTCTCCTTGGTTAGTTATTTATACAATTATTAGTTATTATGTCAATTCATGTAACATGTTTAATTAATTTTAACATTTTACATTATTAATTTACTTGGTTCAAGATTACTGTGGTTGTCTAGCGTGGGTGGCCATAATAAATTGTATCTACCTACAACACAGGGAAGTAGTGAAATTGCCTATTTCATTCGCCGTTCGTCAAAATACGTTCATGGTAATACATATTGTTTGATGTAGCATGGAAAATACTATTTTAATATTATTATTATGTAAATCAGCTTTGGGGAAATAAAAAAATCTTATCATATAAACATAAATATTGGCAATGAGTCAAGAAATCTATTTTTAATGAATCATACGGTTGGATTTAATAAAAATTCGAAATTAAATATCGATTCCAATCATAGTTAAAAATGATGAAGCGTAAACTTTTTACGATGAAATATTAAAAATAACTGGAGTAGAATAATCCTATTATGGATCAATTTAGTTATACATCAAAATTACAAAATATTATATATAATTTTTTTTGAAATGAAAACGATACGTCTTTTAAATTGATTTATGTGTATACGAATATAAAAATCAAATGTAAATACATTAACTATAATAAAAGAGTATTCCTTATTTGCAATATTAGATTAAATAACAATTATCTCATAAAAAAATAAAATTACAGTTTATAACTAAATACATTTTGAAATCAAATAATAAATTGACTAGCTTATTTTAAAACCAAAACAATTTTTTTATATATTTCACACTTTTTTTGTTAATTAAAAATGATCAAAAAAAAAAAAAAAAAAAAGAAATGGAAAACTATTCTATAAATGTATTATTTAATTTTGTTGAATTTTGGAAATCGGATAATGATTTATGTACATTTTGAGTATGTATATATTACTGAATTTATAGTAGGAATTTTATAAACAGAAACTTAGATCTAGCTTATATGCGAGAAGTATGAAGTGAATTGGTTTTAAAAGCAGAACCAAAATGGCTCGTAAAAGCTCCAGAAATAAAAGTAGTATAAATTAAGGAAAATAAATTATAATCTATTGTATGTATAAGTCATCCACATTACCAATGAAACTTTGCATGGAATTATTGAAATAAGCCCAAGTTATAGTTTCTCTCAACTCACCGATAATTTTTCATTTTATATTTTTAGTAGTAGAGTACTTATGTTATAAAAATACGAGTGTATATACATATATATATATAAACTCAAAAAAAGTTATCAGCCAAAAATGCATGATTTGTTTTGAACGTGCTAGTGCCAAACAAGTTTATATAGTGGAATAATAATAATATATATTGGAATCAAAATTATTCAAACAAAAAGTACATCAAACGAGAGTAAATATATTTGTTTTCAATATAATATTAAATAAAGATAATTATAATAAAAATCAATAAATGTTGTGGTTTTAGTTGTTTTATAAAAACATCTTAAGGATGCGATAAATTTGAACACACATACACAATACATATAAATATAAGATAAAAATAAATAACAGTTATTTTATTTTAATATATTCTTAATATGCTCCGAACGTGTTACAGCGTTAAAAAAGAAACAAAATCACGAAACTTTAAATCAATCATTGACGTAGTCTTCGATAGAGATAACCACTTCGGAAATGAGAAAAATAAATTTATATAGGACCTCAGAGTTTCAAACACGATTTCGCATCCCGTATATCACATCCAGACGAGAAACAATAACTAAACTAATTAGTAGTAATACTAATCGGGTTAGATGGTGTATTGCACTTCTGTGTACACTCAATAACGCTAAGAAGTCGATGAATTGATGTTGAATTGACGAGTTACTACGAACATTTGAAATAATATTGAAACTGTGAAATTATATTATCACCTTTGTACGAGTAAGACGGTCAGTGTATTCATTTAAACTGTTTGTGTTCTATATTATTGGTACGCAACTATAGTATGTGCATAGTGTTTCAATATATTTAATACAAAAAATCGAATCTAATAATTAATAACTATGACACAGTACAACTGTATTTGGTTTATTTCATAAAATCGATCGGTAAATATAAAATATGTAAAATATGTAGTAGGTATAAGGTTATCATAAGATTTTAGTGACCGTCTAAAGAATTCGCTCAACAGCTTCCGGACTAGATAAAGGTTCAGAAAAATATTGGTGAAATTAATTAACTCTTTAGTACGACTGAAACGTTGTTTAGAGACATTATGCGTGTGCTAACAATTGTCGTAACGCTTAATAGATTTTGATATATTTTTGTTATATTAGTTTATATAAAATTCCATATAATATGATGAATGATGGATCAGATAAAGATTTTAAGAGTTCGTATATCTGTAGAATATTATTGTATAGAATATTGTACAATGTAATAAAATTTAACTATGAAAAAAAAAAAAATTGTACGAGTAATTCGTTGCGTTTTATATATCGGTTGTTATTTACAAATAAAATAACCCTAGATAATAAATTTATATTGTGTGTTTTTTCGATATTAAAGTTAACGTGAAACATTCAAGAAGGGCGTGAAATGGAATATTCCACGAACCATTTACAAAGTGACGAAAAAGTGAAAAAGTGAAAGTATAGCAGCCGGTTAGAAAGATCTGGAATAAATAAGTATTCAGATAGTAGGGAAGTATATGAAAATCACGTAGTAGTAATATAATGACCTTCAGCCAATTACAATATTTTATTGATCTCCCGACAACTTTATCCTGCCGTTATTTTTTAGATAAAAGATAAACTTATAATATCACGATGCCATATCAATTTAGATGATAACAAGGACTATGTTGAAAAAAAATATCAAGAACAATTGAACAGAGAGTAAATTTGATATTCTAAATCTTTTTGACATTTTTTAATGAATATAAGAAATAATTAAAGGTTTTTAGATTTGTACAGTTTTTATATTTTGTGAAGGATTACTAAGGATAAAAATTACAAATGAGATGGAAATAATTTTTGATATATTCACATTTTAATTTTAGATTGTTTTTATTTTACGATAAATTTACATATTTAAGGTAGGGGAGTTCATAGGCTTCGAGGTTCAACGCATGATGGATGGAGAAACAGAGTTTATTCGACAAAATATGGATTAGTTTTTATTCTTTATAAAATTATGTAAATACAATATGTGCAATATACAATATCTTTTAGTTTTTAAAATATCGACGTAATTATAGAATCGTTTTTTATTTTTAACAAATACCACCTCTTTATTGAATATATATACTATTATTTATAAATATATTATTATCTACTCAAAATACTTTGCATCCATTATTTTAATATATCAGAATAGACAGATTGTTTTTAATAAATAAAAATAAATAAGCTCTTTGATGTATGGACAGTGAATATTGGACACAATATATTACATAGAATAATAATCTCATTAATCATATTCCAAAAATATTATCATATTATTTGTTACTTAATCAGTAAGACTAAGAAACTTCTCAAGAAAATGAAACTCAAGTAAGATATAAATCATAAGTAGAATATATGCAATTAAAAGAAAAAAATTACTGTAATAATCTTGCTCTTTTCACATTAAGATAATTAAGTTAAGGTTAGTAAGTAATTTTTTTCAATTTTAAAAGAGAAAACTAGAAAAAGAACCGGATGGGCCTCGCTCTGCTGTACACTTGAGGGTGAAGTGCGACTCTTCATAGAATAGGTCATTATAATGGATTTGTTAAATTTGAATTCAATGATAGGTATCATTGTATACGAAAAAGGATTCTGAACGGAGATGATATGTTTGACTAGAATATAATACAATGTTATTTATAAATATTGTAATAAGTATATTTTATTTTGAAACGAAAAATTTAGAAAAATCGAAAATTTAAATTGTCTATAAGTAAGTCAAAATACATCAAAATACTTTGAAAACATAACCATGTATAGAGAACGTCAATATAAAGATTTGGTGAATATTTCAAGTTGTTGCGGTTTTTCGTTTTTGAGTTAGAGTTAGAGTTAGAGCATGTTAAAAAAAACCGATATCATTTGTCAGTCTAGAATATTATACATTATATTATATTTTACATGTAATTTTATGTCAATATTCGCAGTTCAAACGCTTATAAAAAAAAATTGTGACTATGGATTTTAATAATTTTTTAATGACATTAAGAACTACTTCTGTGGAATCTTCTATTGAATTTTCAAGTATTTTGTAGGAGCTAAATTTTTTTTATCACCGATTATAAAAATAAAATGTAAAAAAATCGAATATTTTAAATGCCTATAAGTGGCTTAAAAATCAATATTATATTTTGAAAAAAATATGACATAAAGGAAATACCAATCTTAACAGCTGGTAGAAATTTCAAAAATCTGCGACTTATACTTTTTGAATTATAACAAATATTTAAAATCGTTTGAGAATAAATCGCTTTTTTATGCAATTTCGTAAATATTTAAATTTCAAACAGTCATAAAATTTTTTCCTCTAAGTCCGGTAGAAATTTTTTTAAAGATTTTTGTAGAGTAGCTTATAGATAACCCAGTGTGAAAATTTTGAACCTTAAGTATGAACAGAAAAAATTTCATGAATTTTTATCTACAAAATAACTTGCAAATTATCATGATTTTTACACATTTTATACAAATTTGAGCTTTAAGGGCTTATAAAAAAAAATTGAGTTAACCGATCACCGATATTTTTTAGTTACGATAAGTTTAACTTATTATAAACCTAGTACAAAATTTTCAAGAGTTTTCGCTCAAACAATTAAATTTTATAGATGTTTAAAAACAAAAATTTAACAAAAATCGAAAATTTAAATTGTCTATAAATAAGTCAAAATATGTCAAAATACTTTGAAATCTTAACCATGTATAGAAAAAGTTAATATAAAGATTTGGTGAAAATTTCAAGTTGTTGCGGTTTTTCATTTTTGAGTTAGAGCATTTTTAAAAAACCGATATCATTTGTCAGTCTAGAATATTATACATTATATTATATTTTACATGTAATTTTATGTCAATATTCGCTGTTCAAACGCTTATAAAAAAAAATTGTGCCTATGGATTTTAATAATTTTTGAATGACATTAAGAACTACTTCTGTGGAACAAAAAATATTAAAAATTTTTTACTTTTGACCCCCTAAAGTACCAACTAGATTCACTTTCCTTTCAGAAAAGTTGCTACATAGGCAAATCGAAGCATTTTTACTGCCAAAAATGGTGTCGTCAGACACAAAAAAAAAAAAATAAAAAAAAAAAAAAACACACATCATTGTAAAACCAATAGATTCCATCACTTCGTTCAGAATCTAAAATGCAATGATGCATACTTTTGAAAATTATAACGAATAAGTATCATATATCATACGATGAAAAGTGTGTAATTATGAAAATGTACAGTGTTTAAAACAACACGTACAATAAGCAAATATGATGTTTATAGTTCCAACATCATAAGAATATGCGGAGGGTGTAATACGTTTCGTGGCAAAAACCATAAAGATTAAAACGACAATTAGGAATGTTTAATTAAACTAAGTTTAACACTATAAGAAAATATTATTTAAAATAAAAATCGAGTTTAAAAACAAATTGTATTTATTATATGTTATATAATAATAAAAATATTAAAAAAAAAGTTATTTAATTCATATTTGTAAATATGTTAAAATCGCCAAAATTATAATATTGATTGTAAATTAAGAAAAAAAAATTATAAAGTTCCCGTCAACATAATCCTGTTATCCAACGAAAATGACGACCAACAAGTTTTCGTACTAAAAAGACTAATCAAGAAATCTGCACAATGTGTTTTGAATTTCTTAGTACCAAGGCAATTTTTATTTTTATTCTACCGTAACATTGCAAGAAAGCTTATCTATAATGCCTAAAATAATTTTCAAATCCTTATCAGCAGTTAGTGTACATTCGTCTAGTTTAATAATTGCTTTAGAGAGAAAACAAAAATTCCCGTATAAAATTTTCGAAATTGGTGTTGCTGTACAGATGATTTTTTTGATTGTAATAGCAATTTATTGTAATAAAATTAATGTGCGGTTCGCAACAATATTAAAGAACACAGATTTTGAACGAGGAGCTAATGTTAAATTAATTATTATAACATTATAATAACACGTGAGGTATTACGCAGTGTCGACGGTCTGTGAACACGCCTGTATCGCCTTTGCCCGAGGGGAACACCGGACCAACCCAGTGACCCCCTTGGGTGTGCATATACGTGTGTGTGTGTGTGTGTGTGTGTGTGTATGTATGTGTGCACGCGCGCGTGTGTGTACGCCCTCACTTACGACTGAAGCCGTCTACGCTCACGTGGATACCCGCCACCGGGCGCGGTCACACGCCATCGTCTGCACACTCAAGCCGACATGGCAAGTCTCTCTCGACTCTCGGACGTGTATATATACCGGAGTGGACCGTCCAAACAAGCACAGTCGTCTACGTTCACCAGATCGTTTCACTACACACAGTCAACTTACAGTTTACTCTTCAACATGTCCGCTAAGGTGAGTGTGTTGTTTCGTACCGTTATGAACTTCTTTTGCCGACCCGAACGCACGTAATCTATTGCCGCGTGGTTGCACGCTCGGACTTTGCTCACATAGATCCTGATGCCCCATGTCCTGTAGGCTTGCGCTTCTTCGATCGACGCGCGCCGGGACACTCGGGCACGTACCTCATACGGGATAACGTGTTTGCATCGTGCTTTCCATGGTCAGGATATTCCACGTTGACCGCCGGATAGTTCGACCGGTGAAGCCCGATTGTTCGCGGTGTTTTCGAACTCGCGTTAGACGAACGAGAGTGGTACCGCCGCCGGCCCGGATTACTCAACCGATCGTGAGCGCGCGCGCAACGCAACGTACGCACCACTTGCACTCTTGGGCGCTCCGCGAACCGGTTTCTGATACTTTTACTAGTTTGCCGACCGACCTATGGACCACCGCTGTAACGTCACGATCACATGAACAAGGTCGTCCGCAAACACCTAGCCGCGACCATCGACGACCGTTCTCTATTGCGGTCGATCCTTTCCCTTCGCCGCCGCTGACGCCCGTATCCCCTAATTGCGCTTTTTTTTTCTTTTCGCAAACATTATATCCCTAACTCAAGTAACGGAATTCCCGGCCGGTTTCCGTGTTGTTGTCGGTCACGCAATAATCGCGGGAAACCACTTAGAACCGATAGAGTACGACCGTAGGCAGTCGACGTCAACACTACGTCATCTTTTATGTCCTTCTCCGACTAACCGTATTGTTTCTGTTCTGTTTTCAGCTGATCGTGTTCGCGGCTTGCGCCGTCGCCACCGCCCTGGCCGTCTACAAGGAACCTTCCTACCCATCCTACCCGGCTGCCCCAGCCTACCCAGCTGCCCCGGCTTACCAAGCTGCCCCAGCCTACTCATCGTACCCAGCACCGGCCCCGGCCTACTCCGCATACCCAGCACCGGCCCCAGCCTACTCCGCATACCCAGCACCAGCCCCAGCCTACAAGCCAGCACCGGCCCCGGCCTACAAACCAGCCGCTTACTCCGCACCGAAACCGTACGCCCCTGAACCAGCCTACTCCGCCCCGTCCCCGTACAACTTCGACTACAGCGTACACGACACCTACACCGGTGACATCAAGAGCCAAAATGAGTACGCTGACGCCAACGGTTACGTCAAGGGATCCTACAGCCTGGTCGAACCTGACGGCAGCAAGCGCACCGTGGAATACACCGCCGACGACTACAACGGTTTCAACGCCGAGGTCAAGAAGGAAGGTGGATACCCAGCACCCGCTTACTCCGCACCGGCTCCGGCTTACAAGCCCGCCCCAGCACCATACAAACCAGCTTACTAATAACCTTTCACATGCCGTCTCAATCGCCGACCACATCTCATCGGCCCCGAGCCCACTGACGGCTCCCAGACTGGTCTAATTCTTAGTACACGTTTTTCATAACCGCGTACGTACCATAGTATCACTATGATTTGAGCGCGTGTCTATCTGTGTAAAATAGTTTTTTTCTATTATCATCTCATTGTCATTTTTATTTGTAAATAAAACACTATACATGTCTTAAGAAAAGTCTTTATTTTTTTTTTTAACCAATCACATGGCTACATAACACTTTATGGCCGTTACGTGGGGTCGCGCACTTAATGGTCCGAGTGCCTTATCCGAGTTATATTTTAAATGAAACAATGGACCATACCCGTTATTAAAATTTATAAACATTTAATAATATCCTTGTATGAAAAGGTAAACTGCAATATTATGAAATTTACGCATTTTATGCATTTAAGGGTTATAGAAGACACTTTTCATTGAGTTTCTAAACGTAAGTTCAAATCACTTGTGTTCATAGTTACCATCGTAAATATACTTAAAACCATACTAGTATTAAGAAATAAAAATATATAAATATTTATGATAAATTCATGGAAGAAAATATTAAAAAAACAAATATTTTATCCATTAACTATGATTTTTAATTGATTTAATTGTTTACCCATAAACCTATAATATGTGTTTACTAATTATATTTCTATATTGTACATAATATTAAAAATTTTTATTTAAAATAAGTTTAGAAACTGGGAATTTAATACGCTTCTATAGTTTGATTTTTATACTTAATTACCATTTATATACAATCAATTTGTTTTTTTTGTTACGATTTGTTATATATGTTACGATTTTAAATCAGATTCATATTTTTATAAGTTATGCGTCAGTATATTTGTTTTATAGAATATAGATAGTTGTAAATAAACTTCACCATGAGATTTCAAATAAATATTCCCTCATCAATTTTTGTTCAGGAACAATGCAATATTTGTTTTATATTATACAATTGAATTGGAAATGAGTGTGATAAATGCCATATAAATACCATATAAATGCTATATAAGAAAAATGTTACTAATATTTAATCAATAAGAATAACTATTTTAACCAAATATTTAATTTAAATGGAATTTAGAAAATGAACCACACATTTCAAAAACCCTGAATTGTTTCTTTTTTAACACAATCAACAAAATACATATTATTCAACATACATTTTTCGTACATCTCATTGAATATTTTAGTACCGCTTATACTTTAAAACTTAAAATACTATTTCTTAACTTATTTTTATAACTTTTCCCATGACGATTTAAAAAAAAATAAATATAAAAAAAAAAAAAAATAAATATAAATCAACCAAGAAAATAGTGATAATATTTTAAAGGTCGATGATAATATTATATTATAAAATTAAATAAATATATGTATTTATGGTTCAAGTATATTGGATAAACAAATTATATCTTCAAATTGTTTTTATCGATATAAATGTATATATTTATAATTTTTATAATAACTATTTAATAGAGATTACATTATACTAGTAATAATGTTACAATATAGGTATACTATCCAATTTTTTTGATCAAAACAAATATTTATATTTATGTAGACTGAAGTAAATTGAAAGAATATGTAAACTCAAGAGCCAAAAAAAATTGTAAAGCGTGATATTTATCGATTTTAATTCAGAAAACTAATTTTATTTTACATATTAGTCATCGAGGTTCATATGAAAGAGATTTTGAGACTTTTTTTATTTAAAAAACGAATAAAGACAAAATAAACAATATAAATAAATAAGGTCCACAAATAAAAAAAATAAAAAAATCGTGTATTTTAAAATTACAAATATTTTAATGATAAATTCGGGTATCTATAATAGTTTCGATCAAAACCTAAAGCCGTATCTAAGCCACAAGTATATATGATTAACTTACAGTTAAATTAATCATTGACACTCGTGAGTAATGTCGGACTAAATACCTGCTATAATTATAAACTTGCAATGGCACTCGTATCGATAGTTTAAAATACGGTAAATTGTTGCTAGTCAAAGCGAGCCAAACTGCACTCGTTTGTAATCTGTGTAATGCCTATATTGCTTAGAAATAATCAAAATTCATCGAAAATAATCAGATAGTAAACAAATAAAACGTGACTAGGTAATTGTTCATATTTGTAAATACTCGTAGTAGTTCGTACTTGGCTCTACTTCCGATTAGTAATGTGAAATGTTAATTTAATAATTAAATTAAATGTCCAACGTCAGCAAAAATTATGAGTCCAGAAAACGGAATCATTTCATAAAAAATTAAAAATTATAAAATAAAAAATAGACAGATGCATCTGTAATATATTACTGTTACAAAGTACAAGGGCAATTGCATATTTTGTGCAAATTGTTCTACTATATTTTTATTTGGAGACTTTGGGTTTGTGTACCTAATGGTGTTTCTAGTATAATATATATATATTCATATATTACCTAATTAGTTATATTTATTATTTATACAAGTTTGATGGTAGAAAAAATAAAACTTGAATGAAACCAACTAGGCCGTATCATATCCAATAAGTTCTTATTTTTTTTTTTGTTTACATACACAATGTCTTACATTTTTTAATGTGTGTACCTGTAGGATTAGGACTAGGGCGTAAAACGCCAAGTGACTCAAAAAGTTGCGTAGAATTTTACCTGAACCAAATGTAATGGAGCGAATGTATTATGAATGAATATTTACGGTAAACGCTTTTTCCACCGTATTCTCATGGGGCTTTGTTTATTTTCATTTATTACATTTGTAGTTTCTGGAATTCATAATGTGCCCGATAGACGGTCGGTACTGCGATAACAGGTTACTCACAATAATGTTCATTTACTTTTCATACACTCTCGCACACTGACACTTTCAAAATGTAAATGCCACATGAAATGCCTAACTATTACTCCTTAAAATATGACACGCTCTAGTCCCTATAACCCAAAAAATCCTAAACCTAAGACCTATTACAATAATAAAATGTTTAAAGTCGTGTAGATAGATCCACCTTTGTAACACGGTATTATGTGTCAACATTTTGGTCAATAGTTTTCAAAATGATAAATTTCAAAACTAAAATATTAATATGTATATACGGAGTAAACGGTATTAATTTATCTTCTACTCAGGAATGTATTGAAATTGTCTATTCAGATCGCCGCTAATTTGAATACAATTTTATATGGATCAAATTAAATATCAAAATCATAAGAAATGCTAATGACTAAAAATTGTTTTCCCATAAAAATTTGATAAATAAAATCATGTTTTTAGTTAAATTAATAATTATAATTTGAATGCAATTCTTTGATTGTTAAATGTGGCGTTTTTTTTAAATATGTAGTGTACAATTATGCAATAATTCGAATGTAATGTTTATTGCTCCATACATTAAGTAAAATATGTATTAATATAAAATTAAGTAAAATGTGTATTATAAAAATAATATGATAAATTAAAAGATCAGTAGACATCTTAAATTTATATGCTATTTTAAGTTTAAAGTGACGCATTTCGTAAAACAAGATTTTACATAAAAATATAAAGTAAAACGATTCCATATTATTAAAAATTATGAGTGATGACTTTAATCAATTAAATATCAACATGTACTCGTATATTTTTCATAATTCAATAACAGCAATGTGCATCTAACTAGAGATTTATGAGAATTTATGATTGAAATTCTGGGTAGAAAAGTAGTGATGCCAAAAATAATTAACTACACCGACTTTAAATCATTCACGATACAAGACGAAATTCTGTTATCGAATTGGAATAAGTCCAAGTTGATGTTTTCCAATTCACCTACATTGATAGTTCAATGTTGAACGTTGTTAGTACGATCTTAATGTGCTATGGAAATAATAGCAATGCATTGAAATGTAGACCATATCCACAAAAAATTCCAGAATATAATCTGATATACGGAGAAGATAAATTATTTTATTTGTAATGCATATCTTTTTAGTTTTTGTATATATAATAAAATAGATAATATTAATAATATATTATTCATACAATTGATATTTTGACACTTTTAAAAAATATAGGTTAGAATTAATTATTGGTAACCATCACTTTATGGAAATATTTAAATCTGTGTATATCATTAATTATATGTGTTGGCAATCTGAAGGAATATAATTTAATCACTTCAAAAAACATTTGATTTAATTTTTTCTGTTAATTTTATTTTTTCTATTATTCTATATAATAAACCATTTCTTTGTAACTAAGTTTATAATTTACTTGAGTTTGATAAGAAAAATTGTGTATTCTTTATTTTCATGTCAGCTTAAAATGTGTACGTAAGAACCCTTAAATTATTTCAATCCTCATTTTTATATTATACAATTATTTGCATAATCCTAGTGTAACATGATATATAGTGCAACAAAAATCATTGAACATTTGTATTAACAGAAATTTTACACGAGATAACAAGGAAATGTAAATGTATCTACTTATCTGTTTTCTAAATGTTTGTGTTCAGGGGCGCCGAGTACAGGGGGGCTCGGAGGCTGCAGCCTCCCATGAGCTTTATAAGGTGGAGCTCAGCCCCCCACGGTTCTCAAATTGTAAAATGCCCTTAAAATACTAATTTAATTCATAATAAATTAATTGAGAAAATACATTTTTTATATAAGGCATGTAACTTTCAAAATTAAATTGGTATTTTTTAATTTTTTTATTGTGGTTTTTTATGATTTAAATTTAATTTACTAATACTATTAAAATGTTATAACATACAAAACAACAAATAACTATATTTTACTAATTGTTTAACGATCGATTTAAGGAAAATTAAATTATTTATGTTAAACTGTACACGACGTGTTTATAAAATAGTGAGCCCCCCCATGACATTTTCAAAACTTGGCTCCTCTGCTTTTGTTATTTGTTTATCGACTTTTAGTATATAATAGTTATAAATGTAAGACCCAAAAATATATATTTTCTTAATATAATTGATGTAGAAATTAGAGTTTATAGTGTAAAAGTAAAGGTTTTTGCTTTTAATTTCATTAATTTCTAACACGATTTATGTACACTTATACATTATTTATTTTATTATTTTTTCTTTTTTTCATGTTTATGGTTTTTGGTTTAAACTTAATAATTCTATACATGTACATTGTTAAATTGTAACGGTTGCATTTGATTTGATACCATTGCGAACCGTTATTCTCAAGTTGTAACTACTGATCAACGGTCGTTGGTAAGTATTTAATCGGCCTCAAGAGACCGATAAGGCGTGTGTGATTCTGAAGCGTATCGAAAGTGCTGCGCACAAATCAGTAGTGCATCTGTCACGAGCATGATAAAAAAAAAACATCGAAAACGGAACGATAGGAAAACCATGCAAAATGTATGGGGTTTAATAAGTTTCCCCATGCAAAATAACAGGTAAGCAGTTATAAGTGAACTTACTCGTATATTCGAACAAAAGTATACCAGTACACAAGTTTCTATTCGAACGAAAATAGAACTACTACGAATTAGAAAAAAAAAAATTAACACCGTACGACTTCGTGCAGAGTTTAAAATTTCGGAATAATCCATATAAAATGCATGCATATAAATTATACATTATAATAACATGTGCCATTTAAGTTATTAAATTGTATTATATTTAATTAAAAATGATAGAAGTACGGTATGTCTCGAATGAAACACAAAAACAAACACATTTCAACCACACTCACGGCGTTTTTAAGTGGTCAATCATTAGTTTGCATAAATTAGAAAGGAAATTTGAATTTATTATAACTTTATTCGAATAGGAATTTATGAATATATAGGATTTTTTTTTTTCGTGTACAAACTTACATCCGTTTGAAAGTAAGGGTACTACGTGTGCATTTTGTTTTGACGAATAATTTTCGTAAGTGTTACGATTCTCTTGTACGATTTTAGCTTGCACTTTAACAATAACTAATGCAGCACTTTCAGTCAGCAACGTTTTTCTGGAACTTAATCGTTTTGGTCGAAGATGGAAATGAATGTAACACGCTCGAGATAATAACTCATATGAAAACTTGAATACAGTGTCTTCATCAAAATCGCTGGGGCGAACATTATGCGTTCAAAACGTAGAATTAGCTACAAGCCGCTTCAAACAACAGTGCAGGATTTCGCAGTGAATATTTCTGATAAATCAATCGCGCCGTTTCGCAAATTTAAAATTTTTTTATATCATATCTTGTATAACCATTGATTTTATAACATGCAATTTTCATATAATATGTTCAACGTATAACTAACGGTTTTGCCACCGTTCAGTGTCGAAACGCACCGGGAATACCGCGGACAATCAACAAAATAATCATCTGACCCCCGCTGCCGCTACCGAGAACAGTATAAAAAACGCGGTATGGATGGCGGGAAAAGCTCAGTTTACCGCGATCAGCGAAGTGCCGAAGTACTTGGCATGGGAGTTTTTCTGGATGTTGGTCAAAACGCATGCCGTTTTCAGTGAGACAATCAACTGCTCTCTCCGATCTTTTATTTTCTTATTATACGTACGAGTATCATATTTTATGATCTATACGGATTAATACGATTAGCTAAAGTGCTGAACTAATGCTAACTGGATTGGAAAAGCGAAGTTATCCAGAGAAAAGAAACTCAGATTTTTTTTTTTTCTGTGACGTCGGCGGAGATTTTTTAGGAATTATTTTTTTACATATTGATTGGGGGTTAGTGGATCCAAGCGGTGCTCTACGATCTATTAGACTATGCTATAGTAGTAATTTTTATCGTATTGACTGCTCTACGGGCATTTCAACTATTTCGTATTTTTTTATCAAACAATATTATTGTAACGTTCCATAAACGGTTGTAGAGCATTTCAGTCGCATCATACGTGTTTCGAAAATGTTGTCGATTTTCGAGACAATTATATTACCAACTAACTGTTGCAATCAAATATTAAATCGGAATACGGCAAGATTTCATGCGTTGGAAATACACTAAAATAACGTCGGTATTAAACGAGTTGATTAAGCACTTTATTCAAACATCTATAATATTCTTATTGAATGCAATAATAAACATGTTCTAATAGTGAGTTATTAACGAAAAAATTAAAATATTCGTATATCATGCTACTAATAGATTTTATTGTTGTAGTAATACTTTTTTTTAAATGAGTCTTACAACTTAAGTACTTTGCTGTATTTTGTATGTCTTCGACTAAAAAGAGGATAGACAAAATAAGATAAGGTTGGATGAGATTAGGTTGTGAAAAAAAAAACATTTTTGAATTCAATAAGACTTTAGAAAATGTAAATTTTTTTAAAATCCTAGAAAATATTTCAATTTTAAATAAATATTTAGGTATGCTTATGCATAAAAATCTTATCGAAAAAATGAATGCAGATACATTTTACATTAAATTCCAATATATAAATGTCATCTACAATTCTTGAAATTAGATTATTTATACATTATAGATTGCATTACATTGAAGTCGTAATACCCTATCCCTCAATTATTTTTGGTTTTTCCTGTAAAACGGATTTTTTGTACCAATGTTGACGTACGTATTTTTACTGTGGACAATAGTATTTTGCGATCAGTGTCGATTTCAGAGTATTTAAAAATAATTAAGGTTTACATTATTTATTCATTTGATATGTTCAATAATGATTTAACTAGATAGTCTTATGATAAAAAAGGACAGGGTTTTCATGAATTCAATTTTTTCCCGCATATTTCAAAGTGTATAAAGAGTAAAGAGTATATTACTAGAAATTCGTGTTAATTGTCAAGTGAGAATTTGTTAGTTTTTCATTTATATATTTTATGCTTTTTTTTTTACTTAAACAGTTAAATTGTATTTTAAATTATCCTATAATGTAACAATTTTTTGAGATAATAATGTCATTTGTCACACATTTTTATAGAAGGTTTTTTGCCGACGGGGTTAATTCCACAACATTATAAATAATTATGCAAAACAATATAAATTACCCAGAGTTGTGTATAATTATCTATATTATTGATTATTTAATATACATATTATCCTATTATGTTTTTACTAATTCATATTCTAGTTAACGTAGTGAACTTTATTGTTCTTTATCCATATTGACACTCCGAAAGATCCCGAAAGTAAATAGTTTTTACACGTTTAAAATTCCAATGAAATAAATCGTATTTGGTTTGACATCAAATATGTAAATAAAAATCATATTCAATCAAATTCTTTACAACCTGTAAATAATTAATTTAAAATAAAACATTGAAATAATGATCATAAAACCAAAATGCTATACAATTAAGTATTGTTAGTTAATTCTTGCTGGAATAATAATTACTGTGTAACATGCATTTTATTTTTCATTGTCTTGAGATATTCCTTGTTTAAGAGTTTTTATTTTAATTAAATACCATTAAATGCTTTTTGTAATAAAATAGTTTAATAATATTTTACCTACTTGTATTTTTTATATTTTAATATTTTTGTTTTTAATAAAAAGTAATTTCAAAGTTCTTGTTTTTATTTTATTTGAAATTTTTTATTATTATTTATATAAGTGCATAATTTCAATAATGAAAAAACAAGTGGAGTTTTTCAAATTTTATTTTCTACTTCATAATTTTATAAGCTTCAGTCTTTATTTTTTATTACAATGTACATAATTCGTATTGTACATTTACTTGTCAATTACTGTAGATCGAAGCATACGAAATTGAAATAACACATTCATATTTTTAATTTTTTTTTTCTTAACAAGTCCGTGATGGATAAGATTGCTTCAAAATGATGAATTTTAGACCAGGATTTTATGAGGCATATGAAGCATATATACGGGTGTTTACTGTTAATATTAGTTAATTCGAGAATCGCGGCGGTCACCGTACGAGTCATATACCTACTATAACTCCTGGGCTCCTGGTACTGCTACTCTCAATTTGCCGAGTCTAATATCGACAAGTCTATTTTGGATGTCCAAATCAATATTATTATTATTATTATTATTATTATTATTATTATTATTTATTTTTTCAACACTTAACATATAATTAACATATAATTAGCGACCATTTTCAAACATTTTCTTATTACCCCGGTACAATTGTATTAAAAAAATTATAAATTACTAAGAATTAAGATCTATATTATACAAAAAAAAAATTAAAAAATCGTGTAATAATAACAATAATATCCTGATTGTTGAAATACCCAAAAATCTTTTATATTTTATATTCAAACTTATTTCTAATATAACTCTAAAAAGTAAGAAAAAAACTTGAGAAGTTCAAAAAAAATTTCTTTATTATTATGAAAAAAAAAATAAAATTGATTAAATAAGAGAATTAAGACATTGAAAACTGTTTTAAGAATTATTAGTATAACTTTATAAAATATAACCAATCTATGAAAAATACCTTCCAACCAACAAACAATTGACAAACACAGATCGAGCATCCGTCGGGAAGTACGAAAACATGTCTGAGAAAAAAATAGTTAACTCAAGTCAACACACGTGAAATATATTAGGTTTTGTATGCACTTATACATAAATCACAAAAAATTAATTTACTTATATTTCTATTAAAATACAAAGTTGAATTTAAATAACTAAGGAAAAATTTATTTATATGAAATGATCGAGTAGAGAATAAAAGTTCTACATACTTACAAATTTTATTTTTCAGAAATAATACAAAATCAAAATCATAATTTAAAAATGTTAAAACAAAAACACCGAAAGTAAAATATACAACAAAACGTAATTATTTTTACATGTACTTTCAAACACGAACTTGAAATCGCTAATGAAATAATAATTATTACAATATCAGTGTGATGAAATATTCAATTATGTTTTGGGGTTTGTCGGTATAGTTAGTTACAAGCAGTAAAGCAGCACTTACAGCGTTCGAAGCAATAATAATTGTGTACCTATCGTATGATTTAATTAGAAAGTAATATTTAGCAAAAGGGCGGGGTAACTGTATTAATGTTGAATATACACAACTGAAAAATGTAAAATTTATAACGTAACGGTTCTAATATCGAAATTGGCAACGTATAAGGAATGAACTGCGCTTGCAGTGTTCAGAGAACGTACAAAATACAATATACATGTAATATCATTCAATGTACAGATGATGGCCATTGAACAAGTATCATTTTCAAAAGACAGAACAAGAGATCTCATTATATCACCTCAATTAAAATAAAAACAATAATATGACCGCCAAGATAATTATATTTTTTAATAGTTATAAATTTAATCGTCGATTATTTCACGGACCTATGGTTCCAGTACGTTTTTTTTTTTAACCCATACAATTTGGTTTTCACCCTCTTCTCCATTGCAGATAATCATTTACGCCGCTGGTGTAGTCACCACACTCGCCCACTACGTCGCCCCGGCCTACTCGTCTCAAGGATACGCCACACCAGTTTACGTCCCACCAAAGGTTTACACCCTGGGACTCAGCTTCGAGTACTCCGTAAAAGATCCACATACCTACCAACGACATACACAGCCAACACGAACATAGCAACGGTGACGGCTAAGTCGAGGGATCTGTCGAGACCGACTGCTCCACCCGTGTGATTAACTATACCGCTGATTCTTACGGTTTTAGCGCTTACGTCAACAAAATCGAAGAATCAGGATACAGGGTCTGGGTTTACAAACCAACATACTTAGCCCCGGCTTACAGATCGGTCCCATACAAGACATACTAAAGCGTATAAATTACCGCGATCATTTTCTTTTCCGACTTTCACACTTAATAACTTAGAGAGCTGTATTTTCCGATTTTTAGATTATCTTTCATTAGCTACATCATCCAATCATGTTTAATTTATTTAATTATTTAATTTAAACATAATAAATTGTTTGAATCTAAATATGTTTCTATTGTTTTTCTATTACCGTGGCTTGAAATATAAATAACTCGTTGGTTCTCCATTGCACTTTCGGCTCCAACCAGATATCATATTTTATGTATAAAATTAAAACTAATTACGGTGCATTCAATGTTATTGTATTGAGAATCAAAATAACCTTCATGTTATATTACAGAGTAATGTAACCTTTCAAGGATCGGTCCAATGCTCTACTTCAATCACATGTACAAAATTACCTCTATGTATCGTATATGAACATTTTTAAAATGTATTAACTAATACTTTTTAAACCAACGAAACCAGTTAAATAATTCATATGAATGCAATATAATGCGTAATATTCCTTTAACAGTTTAACCTATAAGTTGCCCAGGGAGAAATTCCGGTATTGTCACTGTTCTCGTTTTGTCTTGCACATCGCCACAACTGTAATAAGATAGTTCGTTGTTATTTTCGTAATTTATTCACGAAGGAAATTGACAAGAAAAATTTTAACGCAGAGCATATAGTTTCCTTAAAAGTTTTAAAAATTTATTAAAAATATGTAAAAAAAATGAGTTTATCGAATACTGAATAGTTTAGTATTGTTTTCGTAAATTTTCTTTGACTGCCAATACATCTGAAAAACTAATGTATTATTGTAATGATTTCATAAAATAACTTGTTAGTTTGAGATCGATGATAAATCGTTTATTTTTAAACTATAATATTTCTAAAATAATGAAGAAAGATTTCTTCTCAGATTCGATCGATCACATTTATTTTGAAATAATCAATTGTTAAAGTTTATAAAAAAAAATATCAATATATATATATATATATATATAATGACGTATTGACATATTAAAGTAAATAAAAAACAGCATAGTGTTATTTTGATTCAAAATGATCCTTAAAACTCAGTTACTGCTTGTTTTAAAATGTGTAGTTCCGTTCCCTTGGGTATATGATATGCATTTAAGTTAGTACACTATACAAGGTGATAAATAAATTTTTAGTGTAAGTACTTAGATGAATTACTCTGTATTGATTAAAGTTTAACAAAGGTTAAACAAGTAAGATAAGGAATTACTGCAATAACAAAACTCTAAATATCATTACTTTAACAGTAAAAACCAAGTGATAATTCTTGAAAGGTTATTTTTGAATATTAATTTTTAATTTTCATAAAATCAATAACGGTATATAAGTAAATTAATATTAATTACTATTACAAAAATGATGTATAAAAAAATTAATTAATATCATTCAAAACATATTAATGTTAAAATGTTGTGTATCAGGTCATAATAACAATTACTTTGTTTTAAAATGATGTAAAATTTAGATTAAATGATATAAATGTAATACAAAACACACATTTAAATTTAAATTAATGATAAATATTATCTTGTAGCTCTCTATTTTTATATGATTATTATCTTTAAGAAAATAAAACAACTGGAGATTTCAATTTTATTTATTTTATTGTAAAATATTTTTTTGTGTAAAATTATAAATTTCTCTAATTCCATTTAAATTGTGTGAAATATCAGATAAATTATACCTTTAAGTTAATAGGTATAGATGTTACAATTTTTTTTTTCTGTAGCACAGAAATCTTCTCAACAATTAATAAAAACTACATTTTTTCAGCAATTGTTTTATATTTGATTCTTTTAAAAAACAATTTGTGGCAAAAAAGTAGAAAATTTGATTGGTCCTAAACGTTTAGTTTATTTTAACTTGAAGTCTAAAATACAGTTCTACTGAAAATGTAAATTTATAGATCATTTATTGGTCCAACAATTTTCTTCAAATACAATTTGTGTCTTGTGTATTGATGGTTTACAACTAAATTAAGGATAACATAAAAAATATATTCGTTTACCGTGTAAAGATTTATTGTCATCGAATCAAATTTAAACAAACAATATTGCAAACACAAAATAAAACACTCGGTACCGGCAATACCGGGCGATAGTATTTTACCGGATTCATTGTTATAATCTAGTTTTATTTTAGTTAGTAACATTAAAGTGTTACATCCAGTGTTGGGAATTATCTAGATAAATTTATCTAAATGAGTTATCTAGATAAAAACTACTTATCTATTATCTTATCTAGATAAATAATTTTCAGTCCTGAAATAAAATGGACTATTCATTGAATATTTGTGCTCTCTCTTTTGTCCTTAAATTAAATTTATTTTTATAATATATCTGGATCGTATTTTTGACTATTTTTGACGAGAAGAAAAGGAATTTGATTAAACAAGTTATTTTAAATAAAAATACACTAAACTATTTAGTAAATACACTAAATATATTAAATTATTTTATGTAGGTTAGTAAGATGCAAATAACATAAAATGAAAATACTATTAATTCATAATTTCTTTTGATTATTTAAAAAAATTATAATTTAACTATTTTTTATCTTTATCTGTATCTAGATAACTTTTATAATATTATCTTTATCTTTATCTAGATAACATTATTGTTATCTAGACTCAACACTGGTTACATCTAGTGTTAGGTTAAATGATGAGACAAACCATATAAATGGTTCCATTAACTTCTCAGTTAAAATAAGTTTTGTGTAGTTCGTCCATTGATTGAATCTCATTCGAGTATCACGAATTCATACGAATGTGATTTTTTTGTTTTACAGTAGTTAATAGGAAAATTAAACAGATCGAAAAGATATTGTTAAAAATGTAAATAATATGCTGTTAAGTCATCGAGATATTTCAAAATAACTTTTTTAGATCAGTAAAAGTGTTATGAACTCATAAGAATGAGGTGATCTATTAAATCACACTATACTCATATATCTTAATTGATTTGAGGAGTATTTGGAAATAGATCGGTAACCGCATAAGTGGTGAATACTCGAAAAGAAGAAAATAATATATTATTGGGTGCACTACCGGTTTCGATAAAACGTGTTACATACAACACATAAGATTACAACAATTGAATGATTCGATTATTTCAAACAGCTTCGAGTATAGCATAAACCAGAGTTTCTTAACTCTTAACAGAAATAATTAATTACCGATGCAAGAAAACAAATTTTATTTCCATTGGAAAACAAAAAAAATTAATAAATAACCACAATTTTAAAAGTTAGTTTGTAGTATAAACACATTATAAACTTAATTTCATTCATCTACTAATTTGAAAACTCGTATACTTTTTTCGTTAACGGTTAATGATGTAACATAATTCGTAAACGGTAGACCAGATAACAATTAAATTAATTTTTATTTTAAGGAGGCAATTATACATATGGTGTGTAGATATTTTTTGTTATAATATAAATATATACCTACTTTAAAAATTTTAGGGAAGGGGATTTGAACTCCTAAAATCCCCCCTTGTATACGGGCCTTCTAGACACAAATTAAAAATATGATTAAATAGTATAATTAAAAACTTCAATTATTTATCATTTCGATTAAATTGTTTAGATATTACTTATTATTATTAGTCTTGAGAAAACTGGAATAAATGTCTATTCAAGGTTAAAATTGATAAAATAAATTTAATTAATATGTTCTGATTGAAATAAAAAAATAACGATTGTTTGACGGACTATTTGGTAGTTCTAAATAACATTCAAAAATTTGTATTTGTAATATTTGGAACATACTGGAGACTAAATGGTATCAACATAAAACTTCATCGTGTCATTGTATTTTTTACAAATATTATTAATTTTTAAACATATTTGTAGTGGTGATGATTATAATAAATCATTCAGTAAAAGTATATTTTCAAGTGCAACAATATATACGTTACGACATAAGTGCAGATGAACAAAAGATTGAGACATTTAATCATTTGTAAAAAGTGTAATACATTATACATCAAAACCGTCATAATTTCCTGTGGGAAATGATGGTCAAGTGTACCAGTATCACGTAAAATGTGTTTTTGTCCCATGCGAAACTTCTACCACTGATTATTTCTGTGTTTCTCACGAAACAGCTTATTGCACATGGGGTGTTTAGTCAGACGCCAGAACTCAGAGGCAGACAAAGCCCCTGGATGAAGCATCATGATTCATGAATGCTGGAGATTGACGACCGCGGCTTTGCGATAAGGACTTTCGTTCCGCGACGGACTTCCGTGACAGGAAATTCGGTCGCAGTGTAGTCACGAATTTTAAAAAGTTATTTCGAGGACGCGGATTCGGTACCGAGAACGGAATAAACGTTTCCGACTGGGCGTCGTCGTCATGTTCGCTGCACGCGAATACGATGATTAGCACACGACCATCGTTGGCGAGGCACATGTCCTCGGTGTTCACCGATCAACAAAAAGGGTTATCAGATTCTTTAAAAATAAAAAACCAAACAGATTCGGTTGGTTTCTTATTTTTAGGTATCGCAATGGGCTAAAACCATTTCAATGTAACGACCAAAATTATCGTACATACGTTTTTCCATAAACACTTAACAATGTATGATATAATATCGTTTGCAAATGTATAAATATAACACTGTATAATACTTGCCGTTTGTATGACAATTAGCTATTAATGTTCCGGAATATTTAATAACTTTTATAACTACATATTCAACTATAATTTTTTAACATTCCATCTAAAAACATTAGTTACTCCTCCTTGGATATTTAAAAAATAATTATTAACCAAGGACTATTCATTTTTACGAGTCATTTCCCCAACACCCCCACTTTCAAATTTTGGGTCCGATCCGGTCCCAATCGTTTGTACCTCGTTTGTACCTGATTGTACCTCTAGTCCCTTCATTTTTACCTCAATAGTTTTTAAGTTATCACTGTTTTAATTGTAGGGGAACTGGGGAAATGCCTACACCCCCACTTTCAAATTTCGGGTCTGATTCGGTCCTAATCGTTTGTACCTTATTTGTACCGGATTGTACCTCTAGACCCTTCATTTGTACCTCAACAGTTTTTAAGTTATCCCTGTTTTAGTTTTGATGGTGTTGGAGAGGTGCTTGAACCCAGCTCCACTTTTAAATTTTGGGTCCGATCCGATTTCAATCGTTTGTACCTAATTGTACATCTAGTTCCTTCGTTTGTACCTCAACGGGCTTAATTAATCCCAGTTTTATTTACAGGGGTGACGGAGAAATCACCCTTTTACCTTGGGACATGAAAAAAGTGTATTGAAAGTTAAATTTTTCAATGATACGTAAGTTAACGGATATCAAGTTATTCCTATCTTACTATCAACTCCATTTTCAACTATTTTAAATTCCATTTGCTTAAAATGATTTGGAATTTTTCATTTTCTGCATCAGATGTATTTTCATGACTAGTGTAAGCGTACATCATTTTAAATTTTCAATGCGTTTTTAATAAAAAACGAATTAAAATACAATCGGTTGAATATAAATATATGCGTTTGTAAATTGTTACAAAAATTATACTTATCAACTTTACTTTAATTCGATTTGAAAAACTATATACGTAATTGTTTTTGACTTTACTATTTAAAATATATATATATTTATTTTATTTCTTAATAATTGATTTCAAATTGATTCAATGGTATTTATTTTGTTATTAGAACTCTAATATTAAAATATTTTACCATGTAGTTTGTGTAATAATAAATTGCGCCTATTTATTATGTTTATTTAATTATTATTTTAATTATTTAGGTACACGTAATTTTCCGTTCAGATTATGACTTTGATCTGAAATATCTTTTTTTGACAGTTTAAAATTAACACATTAACTAAATTTAAGCCTAATGTCGTGTTGAATCTTTTTTATTATGTATATATTGTTTTTTATTTTATTTTTATTTTATTTTAAGTTAGTTTACACTTAAAATTTAATAAGAACATCCAAAGAAAATTTTTGTTTGAAATCAACTGGTTGATATCATCCGAAAGTTTCTTTAATATTTTTAAATTATATAAAAGGCCTAAATAACCAAATAAGTCTAGTAAATCATTACTGGTTATAATTGAAAATAAAATAACTAAATATCAAAAAGCTAGAAATAAAGAATATACTAGAATACTAGAATATATTTTCTCAATACATATTCATCGAACTCAGTAAGTGATATATGTTATATGGTGAATAATTAAAAATAATCATCTAGTAAAGAAGGCGACAAACAACTCCGGCTCGATGGTGGCGTGGTGATACACTGATGTATTGGTCGTAGGTGAGTTCATTGTTATAATAAGAAAAAACTGTCCATGTCTATTTCTACGAATTGTCGACGGTTTCAACAAAAGGACCGACGGCATGAATTTTTTATAATCCGACAAAATCTGCTCGACGATAATATTATTTTATTTGTGAAAAGATTATTCCATCAAATACTGAACAAAGCCTCTATAATTGTTGGCTTTTAATCTGGTTAATATGGATATTATCAAAATTCAATAATTTCTCGTTATATATATGTCAGTAGTTTTTGTATTAATAGGTAGTGGTTATAATTTAGTGTAGTATATTACATTGCATTATTATATTATAATTATACTTAAAATGATTAATTTGTTAATTTATTTCTAATTTATCATTCGACAACGAATAACAATTTTATTATTTTGTTGTTTGGAGGAAAATGATCAAGAATAATTTTTTTTTTTTTTTTTTTAAGGGAAATGAATCCTCCCATTTTTACTGGGGTTTACCTCGATAACATAGTGTTACAACAATTAAAAATTAAAATAAAACAATCATCATAGTAAAATTTATAAATTCTAGTTTTACTCAGAATCTGAAAATATTAAATAACTAGATAAAATAAAATCAATTAATTAAGAATAAATTATTAATTTCATACTATTTTTAATATGCCAAAAAGAACATACAAATTGTTTACAATTATTAAAAAATTATCCAAATAATTGTAAATAATTTTTTTTAAATTTTTAAATTTTGCTAAGATTGAGTCGATATTTTATGAAATTAAGAATACAATTTACTTTATTTAGTCACGTAAATATAAATTTATAATAAATAGTATAAATCATAAAAAAAAATTTAGCAAAACTGTTTATTATAGAAAATTTACGATAAAATATTTCAATATTAGAGTCATAGTAATCAAAATAAAATACCATTAGGTCAATTTAAATACGACCGTTTTATTTTCTATTTTTTTATAAATAAAATATATATCTTTAAATAGTGAATAAAAAATAATTGTGTATATAGTTTATTAAAATAGAATTAAATTAATTTTGATTATACGTATATAACTATTACATATAGAAATTACTATATTCAACCGTTTGTTTCTTCAATTTTTATTAAAAATACATTGTAAATTTGAATATGATGTACGCTTATACTTACACTAGTCATGAAAATATATCTGATGCGGAAAATACAAAATTTTAAAAATTTTAACCACATAAACTTAAGAAATGTTGAAAACGTACTTGATCGTAACACAGGTATAATTTGATATCCGTTAACATACGTATCAAAGAAAAAATTAACTATCAATACTCATACACTGTTTTTCATGTCCCAGGGTAAAAGGGTGATTTCCCCGTCACCTCTGTAAATAAAACTGGGATTAGTTAAGCCCGTTGAGGTACAAATGAAGGGATTAGATGTACAATCAGGTACAAACGAGATATAAATAATCGGAACCGGATCAAACCCGAAATCTGAAAGTGGGGGGGGAGCAAAAATTTCCCCAGCTCCCCCACAGTTAAATCTGTGATAACTTAAAAACTGTTGAGATACAAATGAAGGGATTAGATGTACAATCAGGAACAAATGAGGTACAAACGATTGGGATCGGAACGGACCCAAAATTTAAAGATGGAACTGGGTTCAAGCATCTCTCCAACACTTTCAAAATTAAAACAGGGATATCTTAAAAACTGTTGAGGTACAAACGAAGGGACCAGAGGTACAATCAGGTACAAATGAGGTACAGACGATTGGGACCGGATCGAACCCAAAGTTTGAAAGTGGAGGTGCTGGGAAAATGGACCTGAGTCATACCATGTTTGAAGCATGTGGCTTATCTATAAAATTTGATATAATTATTATTATTTTTTGTACTAGACCTTTTGTTCAACGCTATTCGTTAAACACGTTAAACAAAATTACATTTTTATTATAGTAAAAAAAAAAATGAAGTAAATTATTGCATAATCCTCATTTTTTATTAATATTACCAGTTCAGCAATATTGGGTCGAGATAATTTATTACATTCACATATTTACAGATAAAAATTGAATACATATAATACTTATTTTCACATATGATTTATATTTCAAAGTTTCCTTTTTGTTTGAATTATTTTAATCTTTTAAGTCACATTAAGCAATGTACAACCATATACTTTGTTATAATAAATAAAATATTTTGGAATGGAAATATTATAACTCCAAAGTGTTAGTTTAATGTTTATTTAGATCTAAGCTATAAACACATATTTAAATCGTGTTCAACATAACTTGTTTAAATTACGAAAAACTTTTAATTTAATGTATAAATTACTATACAAATACCAATTTATATTATTATGAAATTCCAAAAAAATTGTTGTTAAAACGTATTATTTAACATTCGATTAATTTTGAATGTTTAATAAAAAAAACCAAAAATACTATAATATTCAAATAATACATAATTTGAATAAAATGAATAATACATGTATTTGGTTATATATTATTATGTAGATATACAAATTGAATATAATGTTATGATTGTTGTTAAACGAATAAAAAACAAATGTATTGAACAATCTGTGTTTTTATGGCAACTCGAAATTGTGTAAAACTTGAAGCTGTTATCTTTTTCCAATTTTTTTACGTACATACCTATATACATATTATTGAACTACTTTGTACAACCGGTTCAATACAATAAAGATGAATTTATAGGGAAAAATGCATTTGGAAGGGATATTAAGTCTTACGACTTTTAATATAAATACCGCGACACTCTTTGGAATTGTCACCAGTGTTCGTTGTCGTGTAAAAACAAGTTTCCTTTCAGTGAACCTCAAGTGCGCAGAACAAGTTTTAAATCCAAAATGGCAGCAAAGGTATTATATCGCTATGTTATAATAACATAATATTATTGTTGAAATTTTTTATCGCTTAATTATCTATGCAATATCATATTCAATAAAATCGAATTTCACATAAGACTTACAAAATTTCTTTTCAATGCTACGTGCTACTTTATGTATTACTTCACGTTACTCCCGAGGGTCGGGTGCATTGTCGATTATTTTTTTTTTAAAAAAAAGAGGGTTGTTCCCAACGGGATAGTATAACAATTTACGGATTATCCCTGCTTGATCTTGCTCCTTAGTTCACTCGTAAAACCACGTTACACTTAATCTACACTTTTACTTAGCCATTGAGTAGCACAATAATTATTAGTCTCTGTTGATAATTCAATAACAGACAGGTAAATCGTCATTTAAACTTCCCGAACATCAGATGTCCGGATCTCTTTACAAGACTCAGTACGTAAGGCATTTTAATGGGTATACTGGAGTGGTTTCGTTCGCACGTAATCGTTAGATCCGACAAAATATTTATGCACGCATGCCCATTGTATTTTTAAATCCATAATCCGTGACAATATGTCCGGTGCCCCATAGTGTTAGTACCGGACAGCGACCGGTTCCAAGTGTAGTTATCGAAACATGGTTTTCATAGCGCTCCTCGCATTCGTGGTATCCACCACACCACACGATCCTTTCGATCGATTACCCACTGCCACCACCACTGCATCGCTGTCGCTAATATCGTGCGCGATCGTTTTTTTCATTTTTTTTTACAGCTCATCGTCCTCGCCGCTTGCGTGTCCGTCGCCCTCGCCCAATATGTCGCGCCCGCTGCTTACTACAAGCCCGCGGCCTACGCAGCGTACAGTCCGGCTCCGGTTTACAAGCCGTACGCGGTTGCCGAGCCCACGTACCCGCCGACCCCGTACAGCTTCGAGTACTCCGTGAACGACCCGAGCACGTACGACGTGAAAAGCCAAGCCGAGTCCAGCGACGGCAAGACGGTGAAGGGATACTACAGCTTGGTCGAGCCAGACGGCACCAAGAGGATCGTCGAGTACACGGCCGACGACTACGGTTTCAACGCGGTCGTCAAAAAGGAGGGCAGCCCCGTCGCGTACGCCGCCCCGGCCTACAAGCCGATCGCCGCCCCGGCTTACAAGCTGGCCGCCCCGGTCTACAAGCTGGCCGCCCCGGTCTACAGTCCGTACAAACCGGCGTACTGAAGTCGCGGAAACGGCCGGGTCCACTGACCAACACGACCCGCCGGCAGTAACGTCAACCCGACCGCCGCCCAGTCTTCCTGCACGCTCTCGTATTCGTCAACCGACCCGTATCACTGCATCTTGTATCATTATATCATTATATCATTATATTGTTATATCACGCGCGTCACCCGTTGCATTAGTTTTATTACGAATAAAATATACGTTATTGCAATGCATCGGACAGTGTGTGGTGTTTTTGTTACTCCTCCCTCTCGCTTGTACGCTTACGTTCGTATTCGGCATTATTCGGCATTTGTCCTTTCCTTCTACTACGGTGCACGAGGCACTGCGGTCGTTATCCAAGTATGATCGTTAAAACGTAAACGGTTTTTTTTTTTTTTTTTTAGAGATTTACGAGATTACTAAATTATGTGTTTTACAAATTACGGACCTTGGACACCGTCGAATTAAACATAAATACAATGTCATCGAACTTTCTCTTTCATTAGTTACGGTGTTTTTTTCTTTAAATCCGATACCTTGATTTTACAAAATATGTATACATATTTTTTTTTTTGAAATTCTCTACTCTTTAGTTTTCAACTTTAATATTAATATATCTCTATCAATCAACTTCCATTAAGTTACCATACTATCCAAACCCATATGAATTAATACATATAAATATATAAATACCTATAGGACGATAAAAATTAATTTTGATGTGTACTACTTTCCTATTATTTTCTTTACAGACAGAAATATTTTATAATAGTATAATTCATTTAAAACATTTTTACAAAAATTATTAAGAAAATATAATTGTCGGAATAATACATGATATGCGTTGGTTAAGGAATGATTAATTTTATCGATTGAGCGTCAAGAATGAGGCTGTCTGTACAAGTTTTGAAAACCAAAATTAAACATTATAGATTGATTACTATGACTTTTAAAAATGGCATGCACAGTGATTATTTGAAATAGTAATGAAATAACAATAATATTGATTTAAACAAAATAACTGATATAATAATTTGTTAATTTAGTAGACAGAACTTAGTCACCGTTCCATTTCAACTGTCCGTAAGAAATAGTAAACTAATGGAGTTAAAACTATTATTGATTTTATATTACACAAATTAATTAAAATTAAATTAATATTTTATATCACATATAATTTTTCTAAGTATCCGACTATACTTGTATTTTCTAAATCAATAATTCATAAAATCATTATATTTTTACGTTGTTATGAGTATATTGAAGGTTGACAAATTCGAATGTAATTTTTTTTTTCTATAATATATTGTTGTCTTTAGCATTTTCAATAAATTTATCAAATGTTTCATGTCAAAAAGAGTAAGCGTATATAAGATTAATTTTGACAAAAAAATAAGAAATACGTGTTTTATATAATAACTAGTATGGCTGCTATACAATACGCATTAGAAGAAACATGTTGACGAAATCATTCGTCAGTGACATATTCAATAAATATACTTTAATGAACAACAAGTAAGTTTTTGTAAAAGTACATTGACACTAAGTTAAACTTCATTCTCAATATAAAATAGGCCGAATCTCATGCGAAAAAAAAATTACGACAATCGAATTGCGTGTGTGGTTTATTAGTGACAAGTACGAATTGCGTCCACGGTTTATAAGCGGTAGGTTTTATTTATGTGTGCGGTACGTCTAAACGAGTTATTACATATAGATTTATATATTTATAGTTATTTGTATAATAAAATATTATAATTTGGTTTAAGATAAACGAATTATAAGAACACAATAACGTAATTTGCTAAGGTCATAGAATTAGTGGTCCGAGTTGGATCTACGATTCTTACATACTTATCACTGTTTATTAGTCAAACATGTATGTATTTAAATTTGAAAATAACTGAAATACGCAAAATTGACGACTAATATTGTTTTGACCTAACATTTTTCAGTCATTTTTAGTATTTTTTCCTAGTAGTAAAAGCGCTTCAAAATATTGTTAAGGAGATAACTTCATATTTAGGTGAATCGATTGGTTGGAAAGGAAAATTTAGAGCAAAAAAAGACGGTAACTGAATAAGCGTTGGCTACAGTAAAATAATGAATAGTGCACAACCGGTTTGAAAAAAATTGTAACACAACTGTGTTTAACAACCAAATCAGTAACGGGAAGGGATGATATTACAATGATCCGTCGATATAAATACGGAACATTGTAAGCAGACAGCTAACAGTTGCAATCGGTTAAACTATCTAGTACATACAAGTCAAGATATTCAAAACCAATCAAATAAAATGGCCGTCAAGGTAATTCGTACGCTTTATTTGATAAGTTTTCAAAAATATAAATTATGGTGACTGATCGATCTTTACTAAAAAAAAAAAAAAATATTACTTAAACAATCCGATTTAACCGTTTTTATTTCTAACCTATTTGAAATTATTTTCTGTTTCTCAGATGATCATTTTCGCCGCCTGCGTGGCTACCACACTCGCCCAATACGCCGCCCCGGCCTACAAGCCAGCTTACTCGGCACCCTCATACGCCGCACCCGCTTACGCAGCACCAAAGGCTTACGCCCCAGAGCCCGCTTATGCTCCGGCCCCGTACAGCTTCGAATACTCCGTAAATGACCCACACACCTACGACATCCACAGCCAACATGAATCCAGCGATGGATACGGCAACGTCAAGGGATCCTACAGCCTCGTCGAAGCCGACGGTTCCACCCGTGTGGTAGACTACACTGCTGACTCTTACGGTTTCAACGCTGACGTCAAGAAAATCGAAGGATCAGGATACAAGGCCCCGGCTTACAAACCAGCTTACTCTGCACCAGCTTACTCCGCACCAGCTTACTCCGCACCAGCTTACTCTGCATCAGCTTACTCCGCACCAGCTTACAAACCAGCTTACTCCGCACCAGCATACTCTGCACCGGCCTACAAACCAGCATACTAATTTCCTTAGTTATGTGACGTCTACAACTCATCATTTTTCTTCGACACCTTTCTTTCGTTTTTTTTTTGTACTATATACCCTTAAGTCATCGTGTTCATATTAAACCGTGGTTTCAAAGTTTATTATACATTACCAAGTAGCAATGTAAATGAAAATAGATACCATAACTTACTTATGTATTTATTATGTAAACATAAATATAAATATGTATTTATCGAACATCATAGTTTGCTTATTCGGTTTTTTTTTCAATACCATTTATATTTTATGTACCGTTTCACAACGCTTTATACCTATACTAATAGGTATATATATATTGTAAGTGAGAAGAGTTGTGAATTTGTTAGCCGTAAGTAATTTTAATCGAATAACCTATATCAACTATATCTTGTCTGGTTATATGTTTGGATCTACTTTCCACCAAATATACTATTCATAACGGTAAGATAAAGTTAAATATTTTACAAATTTTCGTATACTACATAAGTGACATTGAACTATAAGAGAACTATAAGAATTTAAACGTTCCTAACAATAATTTTTGCAGTTCTAATTTCTTTATTATTATTTCAAATATTTTGTTGAATCATCCTTGAATATCTATAGGTAATAGAAAGGTTATTGTTGATATTATGATATTAATTTAAAATTTAGATCAATAGTATACAATAGGTTATTTTTCACAAATCATTATCTTACCCCCTTCTCTTACTGTCCCTATTAAATTATAAATTATATTAATCTTTATTCTATTGACTTTTTGTCAGGTTCGATACCTAAATTAATGTTTATAAAAAAATGGTTCACATTTTTAGTATTTTTTTTTTTTTTTTATTATTATTATTTATTTGATGATATGAATGGCTTGATTAAAAATGAGATACCCTATAGTAACACATTTAAATTTTAATAATTTTAAATGAAAATTTGACAAGCCAATGATGTACAATCAATTCTACGTTAAATTTTCGAATGAGTAATATAATATTTTAAATAAGTCACACCAATTATTAATGAATATATTGATAGTTTTAATTAAATTTTTTTGTAATAAGATATCATTATTATTAAGACTTCACACGGTAATTGGCATCATAGTGAAGAATAATGTTATATGAATAATAAAATCCATAACATACAAAACCATATCAATAAATGAAAGTATCTAATTTTTTATTGTGAAGTATGTTATTATTGGGTAAAACGGGATCAGTACATTTTCCCGACATTCAATTTCCCGACACCTTAATTGCCCGACACCATTTTCCCGACAATACATTTGACCAACACTACATTTGCCCGACACTATGTTTGCCCGATACTACATTTGCCCGACAATATCAAATTAAATTATGAATAAATTTGTGTCAAAAATTATTTACAATTTCAATAAAATATTATATTTTATTATGTTATTTACAAATTAATCTTATATTCAAAGTTATACAACTAATTATAAAATATTTCTCTGACATATCAAGTTTAATATCATAAATAAATATGTGTCAAAAATTAATGATAATAAAAACATAATACTACTTATAATTTAATGTTATGAGCGATTCCCCTTAGAAATTATAACTGTGATCGATTTCCCCTATCATTTATAATTGCACTAATACGTTTCAGCGTATTCTCTACGAGCTGGAGTATGTGCCCTTCCACGAATTATATCTTCGGCTCTTCGTTCCATTTGAATTTGTTCTTTTTTAATTTCCTCTAAAATTGTGTAAACACCAACATGACATTTTCCAATGAGAGTTTCAAAACGTCTGTGCCAACCCTCTATTTATAAATGAAATTATATTATCTTACTTTTATATTACATATATATTATATATAACGATATTATCCATAATAAAATATTTGTCTGATTTTGGTTTTTTTGAATTATTCTATATTAATAATATGGAATACATAATAAATGTAAAATATATTATCGGATTAATGTAGTTTCGGGTAAAAGTATTGTCGGACAAATGTAGTGTCGGGCCAATGTAATGTCGGGTGAAAGTATTGTCGGGCAAATGGTGTCGGGCAATTGAAGTGTCGGGAAATCATATCAGACCCGGGTAAAACCTGTTACTATTTAAGAAGTAAACATAAGAAAAATAGTACACCGCTTTTTTTTGTTTAAGTGATAATTGGTTGATCTCAAATAATGGATAATTAATTCTTTTAATTTTTCTTGAAAAAAATATAAATTAACCAAATTTAGAGAAAAATGATCGTCAACGATTTCTATATAAAGAATTAATTACTCTACATAATATAACACAAGTTTTAAGAACGGATTTTACTTCAGATTATCAAGATATTGTATATTAATTATAAGGAATTTACAACTCTGTAGTACTTATCACCAAAAAAAAAAAGTTTTTCTTAGTTCACAAATTATTATTATTTTTATTAAAATAAGTTTTCAATATTTAACGAAAAATGAAAACTTTTGTTTTTTTTTTTTTTTTAAAATAATAAAATATTTTTAAGCATACATTTTGAAACCCGAGAAAGTACTAAAAAAACAGAAAAGATTCTTTATTTACTCTTCAATCACAAGTCAAATCTAATTAGCTGTAAAGGGTATGAAATAATAATCAAGCTCTATTACAATCGTAAAAATATTTATAGTGGAATGTAAAATTATTAATTATCAAACAAACTCTTGCTTACTTGATTTAGTTCTAAAAGTTTAAGCGCCATTTTTATTTGAGTAAAAAACTCAAGTATATTTTTCTATTATTTTCTAACTTGGTAAATTTAAAATACACCCCGAAACAATGTGGAAAACAGTTCCGGGGCCGTCGTCGGTTCTAACAAAAAAAAAAAAAAAATTAAAATATATACTAGAGTCAAGTAACTAGACCAATATTAGAACTGAAATTGAATAATTATAAGTTGATTTTCAATAACGAATCATATCCACTATAAGGTAGAATTTTAGTATATTAGTGCGATGAAAATTGGATACGAATCACACTATTCTCATAAAATGAATACTTGACTGAGACAATAAGAAATAACTAAAAATTACTACGTTAAATAATATTGTCTTATATTGAAAATTAATCATATAGGTTAAAAAAG
Source organism: Sipha maydis (assembly GCA_034509805.1). NCBI lineage: Eukaryota > Metazoa > Arthropoda > Insecta > Hemiptera > Aphididae > Sipha > Sipha maydis. The sequence goes on from JASXSY010002918.1 coordinate 186,819, forward strand.
AAAATCAATTTTTTTGGCAAATATTAAGTATGCATAATATACGTATGAAAATATGCACTTTTTTCCTAAAACTAATTAAATATGCAAAATATAAATTTTTAAATTTAAATTTGATCTGCAATAAATGGGGAGTACACAGAAAAATATTTCCTAAAACTTCCGAGCCCTAATATATATAGCTCATATAACATAATTCATATAATATCGTACAAATGCAAAACATTATAACAGAAGAAAGAACTGAAGAAATTGGTTTTATTTTAATTTTAAACTTATGTTAATGTAATTATTATTATCATTATTTAATACTGACCTATGCAGTTTTATTGATAAAAGAATTGCAATAAAATCACTAATTACTATTTTATAAAGTTACTTATTTAAATAGTTATCTATTATCTTTGATATACTTTTTTTTCAATTTAATTAACGGCAGTATAGAAGTATTCAACGTTTTTGAACGATTTTACTACATTCTGTAATACCAATTTTACTCATAAATGACATAGGTATACCGATAAAAAATATAATAAACTTGCATGTACAATGTGGCTATTTGTTCGATTTAAATCATCTTAGGTTTGACACCGAATCAACATAAAATAGTAGCATTATAATATGTTTCGATTGTTGAAATTCACAATTATCGTGCATGAGAAAAATGCATTCCAATCTCTAAAAGAAAGACCGAGTTAAACTAGGTAGTTACTTTTGAGCTTACAAATGATAAAAGTATCAATGTAGATAATTTTCCTACCTGTAAAACACATCTACATGATATGTGATATTAATCTACATTTCATAAGGGGTGTAGCAAAGATTTCTAAAAAGAGAGAAATAAAAAACACATTTAAAAATAAAACTTGTATTGTTTTCATTATAAAAAATAAAAAATTGAGTTAATTCGTAGAGTCATATAATACTAAATACATGGCTATACACGAATTGCATCCCGAAATAAAACATTTGATAAGGAAGTACACGAATTGCGTCCGTCTTCATATAAACTGCTACATGAATTGCGTCCGGTATTGTTATTTGTTTATTTTAACTATTATATTGAATTCCTGTAATTTAAATTTACAAATTTTAATTTTACTAACTTCTAATTGATTAAAAACAATAAAAATCAATATTCCTAACCTACCAATAGTCATAAATTACTTTCGACAGCCCTAAGTCTGTATGAAACGGGAAGGAAAATAATGTTTTTACATTGGGACGCAATTCGTGTAGTCATTAAAAATGTTCGGAACGCAATTTGTGTACTCGTTAAATATCTTTGGGACGCAATTCATGTAGAAAAGGAATTTCGGGAAGCAATTCATGTAAAGCGAAATACATCCTGCGGAAATGAATAAAATATATAAAAACTTTTTTTTTTATAATAATTCATCGACAACAACTTAATAAATATAAGGTAAATATTTTTAATATTAGATATAATTATGTACAATAATTTATGTAAAAAATAAAACCGAACCCAGCGACGGCAAGATGGTGAAGGGATACTACAACTTGGTCGAGATCGATGGCACCAAAAGTATCGTCGAGTAAACCAGACTAAGGTTTCAGCGCCAAAATCAAGAAAAAAAAACAAAACTTGAAACTTATACAAATAATTAACGTACTAGTGTTATGAATGGTATTACATCAAGTTAGAATAATGATTTATTATTTTTATCGACGATCAACATCGGCATAATTTCAGAAAAAACCTACCCCAAAAATAAACGTCTCAACATGACTGAACTGACTTCATAAATAAAAATATCTAAAAAAGTTTATTATTGACGATACTTTTATCAGTTGATCGTTAAAATCCCTTATTGATGAAAAAATAGTGAAAAACATAATTAAAACAGGACAGTCACGAAAAACAGGACAATCCTGTTTAAAACAGGACGTATGGTTACCCTATCTTAGACCCATATATATTCGTCAGCACTATCCCAAGACTCCAATCTACAAAATTGCAAAACTTGTTGCATCGCGAACGCACGATTACTTTAAAAGTTTGTTTTTCGAAGATATTTACACCAAAATGAAAGTTTCTAAAGCTTTTTTGTGTTATTCTAATTTTTGAAGCTATATATTTTACCACTTGGTATCTAGACAACCTTCTTACTTATGTTTAATTCAAATTTAGTGCCTAGTTCACGTCTCGAGTCATAAAGATGTTATGTAATTTCCAATAAAGAAATCACTGTCTAGCTCTTGCTCTAGACATCTACATTACCACCATTCCTACCAAACCGTTTCGTCCTTTTTTTTCTTCCTTTATCTCCGACAACAAAGGAGTCTCCGTTTTATCATTGCAGTTTCCCCAGAGAACTTTCAAAACGCTTTTCCGACATCGTTCTCCCCGTCATCGCATCCGTATTAACGACGACGACAATATTATTTTAATGCACCGTCTTCGCCTATCCGTAACTGATGCGTGTATTCACCGACCTATGCGTTCACCGTTATCATCGTCGTCTCATAGTCATATGTATAACATTCTGTACACAAATAGTGCATACTATTTAAGTCGAGCGTTTATCGTTTCTCGTCGAGTACTATTATTGCACCCATTATTCATAATAATACACTTTCTTTACCCGATTACATTATATATCTATTGTGACCTCTGATCACACTGCGGGATTGTAGAATATCGTTCAAAATAATATTAAAATTATAATGACAAAGCGATCGACATAAGATATTAATTAGACAAAATAAATATATATTAAATATAAATTAAAGGAAAATAATTGTTTGTCTTATTTTGGAATATATATAAATTAATAAAGCAGTGCACTGAAAAGAATTGAAATATATTTATTATTTAAGGAAAATATCAAAACTAATAGTTAGTGAACTATATAGGATGTAATAGGATGTAATTTATATTGAATAATAAATAAAGATTTAAAAAAATCTTACCAATTAATTTAGTAGGTATGATATTAGAAAATGGTCAATGTTAAAAATGAATTTAAAACATTAAGATAAACTGCGTGGGGAGTAATTTTATAATAAATTCAATTATGTTAATTTTATGTCATATAGTTACATATAGTTACAAATAAAGATTTGATTATATAAGAAGAACGTATATTTTTGGTATACGTAGAATGTTTGAATGGAATATAATTTGTTAATGAGATATATATATATATATATTACGTACATTATACATCATCAAAAAATTTAATTATCTATAGAATATAAAATACTGCGAAACATTTCTTATTTATGTACTTTTTTATTTAAATTAATAAATCAATATGACTTTGGTTATATATAATGGAAAATATTAGGCATAAATATTTATAATGTTGCATATAAACATATGAAAGTTGATTGTTTAATAAGTTCATTAGTTATGACTGAATATTTATGTCATGAGGTATAATTTTATTTTATTATTATTTTTTGCATATTTTTATTACTAAACATTACGAATGATTAAGGATTTTATTTACAATACAATTACAACATGACTTCAATACTATAAAACTAAGTCATCGATATATATCTATATATATATAATAAATAAAAAAAATGTTTTCAATAATGATGTTCTTTTGAAGAAATATAACATAACATTTAAAACTATATGCTAATCCTAATAGTGTATCTAGTAGAAATACACAAGTATTTAAATAAAAGTGAATACTTGTGAGAGGTTTTTGATAAAAAATAATTTGAAGCTCTACGATCAAAGATTCTTAAATATAAATTTTACACATTAAGCATTTTATCAATCAACAAATGTTAACTTATATTGAAGTGTAATAAAAAATGTATTTCCATGTACTTTAAAATCATAAAAGTTTAATAAAATAAAATACTAATGGTTTAATATTTGTAAGTTATAAGTTATAAAAGTCGTTTTGATATCAAATAAAAAATTTGATATTAAATTACAGTTATGCTTTAATATGTCATCCTTATATTATTAACAATTTTTTTATGTGTTTATTTTAATTACACTTATTAACATTTTCATAAAAAATACTGTTAAAAAATTAGTGTTACTTTGATGTATAAAAGTGTATTATATATAAGTAGTGTGTATGGGAGATTAAACCTAGTAAAGAGATTTAAATTAAATAAAGTAATTTCAGAAATATAACCTGGATCGCTTAAAAAATACATGATGTTATGAAATAAATACTATGTTTATATCTGTATAACATAATTGTTGTAAATATTATGATTTATAATGAACATTGGAATATGTAATATTATAAGCATATTATATCTACTAAGGAAGTCATAAATATTACTTACCTTAAATGTAAAACGTGTGGTTATTTGATATCAACTTCGCACAGTAATAATTCGTAATAGTCGTACTCTGTAACAATAAATTATTATATTTTAAAATTAGCCGCTAATAGTATATTACAACAGTTTTGAATATATAAAATTGTACATAAATGTACATTTTTATTGTGCCATCTATCCACATATATTATTAAGTATAAGCTCGAAATTGTTTAAAATGTACGAGTATGTACATAATTTGCCAATGGCTATAAAACAATTATATTAAACCTATATCATATTGTTAATTGTAATACATTAATGCTCGTAATAAATGTTTTCCTTCTAAATCTAGAAGTTAATATTTAATTTAGGTCAATGATTTCAAGTATATAAACGATTTTTTGTATTTAGTTGCAATTAATATACTTGAAGGCTACTACATTAAGGTGTTACTTCATTGGAAAACGTCTGAATTTGAAAATATAAAGTACCTACAAACGTAGTGTTTATTTTAAATATTCAATATTTATTTTAATGCTTTAAAAAATTTATTTATCGATGATAATTTTATTATTATTATTAAAATGTCAATTAATAACAATAAATGCTTTAAAAAATATGGTCTAGAAAAAGCTATAAATGGGATAAATGAAAAATTTATTTAACGATAAAAACAGTTTATTTTTTAGTGTAGTTGATTGTGTCAAATTGTTATCAAAGCATAAAATAAAACCTTAATTTTGATATTTAATATGTACTATTTTTATTTACTTTTTTACATGTAATCTAAATTCTTTTGGATATATTTGATAAATTTATGTATTTACCATAAACAAAACAATTTATTACGAATGCCTAAGGTGCTCTAAAACACGAAAAACGACGTAAAAATTGGAGAGTCGGCATGGGAAAGAAAAATGGAAAATAAAAGTTTTAAACTTTCTGAAGTATATATGGAATTTTGTATTTAAAAGGAACTGTCATAAACCACGTATAAATATTCTTTTTGCGTTTAAATCCAAGCTTTAACCGTGCACAAAAGAAAAAGACGAAAAGCAATTGCAACCTCACGTACAACTAAAAGTTCATATTTTTTTTTTATAAACATTTACTATTGCGGTTCGAATATTGTGGTTCACAAAATTAATCGATTTTCAGCACTAGGCACCCATTTGTTTCATTTATGTAATTGTATTATGCGCGTAGGGGCAGCAACCGCTTTTCAAAGCAAAAACGTATGCCGCATGTATAATTACAATATTAAAACAAGATCGCCCATACGCAACATGAAGTAATAGCACACAAACACATGGTAAGGATTATTATAATTTCGCATTGCCAGGTGCGTGGAATAATTTAGTGAAAGTTACAAATTAATTTTAATTTTCTATTCATAAAACCACATACACTCACAAATGTAACGCAAAAGCCACTTGTATGAGCGAAATAAAATCTCCGTTTCGAAGCTATAATGTATCGCATCCGAATTGTGTGTCATTGCGTCATTAAAACACGACTCCCAATAATGTCGATCAAATTATTATTGTTTCAAAATTTTAAGCCAGAATCGAATTTTTTCTTATTTTTTTCTTATTTCTTTGTTATATTTTTATGTAAGCTAAGCGCAGTTTCTTATAAACTTATCAAACTAATAATACTGTATGACGTCAAGGTTGTGTAACGTTGCGTATAAACGATCGAACAATGAACGATGAACAATTTTAACGTGAACGGACATATGCTCTCATACAAAAAAAAGGACTGCATGTAGAGGGTGCAGAGTGCAGAGATCTGAATCTCTGTACGAATCTCAAACGTTGTCATTACTGGTAAAACGGTTTTGAAAACAATAACAGTTTTAACTGTGCCATAACGCTTTTAATTAAAATATTATACACCAAGCTACATTTACATAATACGCGCATGTCACAGGATACGCGTATCGCGTCGCTTCTATGTACTACGAACTATTATTATAACTATTACGTAACAATATTTTGCCGTAAAATTTTTAACAAAATGTCGATTGTAAGTGATGATAAAAATCTTTGTCCGATTCCCTTTCATTAAAGTATTCGTCAGACATTTAGTTACGTTTATTAAACTCCACAGTGAATACAATTAAGACACAAATAGCAAGTCGACATTATTCGCATTAATAACCACTGCATCATCATACAATTATACCTACTGCCCGATTACCATACTAAACTATTTTCAGTTGAACATTTGTTTGTTTTACCGATTGAGAATATACGTTTCGAACATTTTCACAGCATGACTTTATCACTTTTATAACAAGTGTCTCCAAAGTGTTACAGAAATAACGCGATATTACAGAATAGTAATAAAACATTAAGCTTTCGAAAATCATTCGCAATTCAAAAACGATCAAATGGAACTCGAACAACATTTATAAATATTTTACAACTGTTATTTTTCACATCGATCTCCACCTGCGATATCGATAAGAAATATCTAGCT